>JARYGA010012788.1:0-29049 GCA_030545235.1 Helianthus tuberosus | reverse complement strand
CAAAAACCTACTGGCATATCAGCAGTGAAATTGTTTATCACATTTTAACATTTCATTTCTTTAGCATGTTGTGACAGTCTACTGATGTACTATCATTTCCTCTATTCACAACGAAACTCATTTTTCATTTTATCATGTTTTTGGCTTTTTCAAATTTTCAAATGTTTTTGGATTTTCTGAAATTTTCTACTCCCCCTAAAATGCAAACACATTTTAGGAAATTTGAAAACAAACTATACAGAAAACATGACAACCGATATCAAATCACCTCAATTCGCCATCCACATGGCATAAACAATCAGAACTTCCCCTTTCAACAAACCATTTTCTCATTAAGATTTCAAAACACTTAAGTTTGTTTTAATCAAAATGATTTTTCCGGAAAATAAGTTTGATTTTACCACTTGTAAAGTTGAAATCACTTTCATGAATTTCTCAAGAAATGTGCCGATTCATGTTCCACGCTTACCAACCTGGGAACTCCGGCAAGTCAGGTTTTTCAATGAAAGAAAATATCCACCCAAGCCTGACCAGTCTTGGGTGTAACCTTCTCAACTTCACTAGGGGTTGGGCTATAAGTTGCCTTTTTTGTAGCATAAAACTCTTTTACCCCTTTAACCTTTCCATCAATCATTTTTCCAAAAATTTTCTTTACGTTTCCATTAAAAGCTTTATCAACATCAAATTCATTCTTATCAGAATAAAATTGATTAGAGATCTCAACTTTCCCAACTTTTGATTTAAAATTCTCAGTACTCAATGGTGGAAAATGAACATCATCCATTGGAGGCACTGAGTTTTCTCTTTTTACCTCAACCTGTGGCTCCTCTGACTTTGTGGAATCAGATTCATCGCCAGATTTTACCTCTGATTTCTTAACAACCCAAGTTTGGTTGTCAAGATTTCCCTTCTTTTTGTAAAACCTTTTCGAACACTCTCCAACTTCAAATGTTGAATTTTTAAACACTTTAAATTTTTCAGTTGGTGGTTCGGTTTTATCAATAATAACTTCTTTCAGTTTTCCAGAAACTCCCTGTTTTGTGTTTGTCGCTTTCGGACAATTCCATGCAATGTGACCAACTTCATTACATCTGTAACAGGTTCTTGTTTCTTTCCATTGATAAGCTCCATTCTTCATCTTTTCAGCAAGAAACTCCTTGTTTGACTGTTTCCAGAATGAGCTCTTTGCTTCTTCTTCATGACTAGTTCCTGCAACATATGTCATTTTTGATTTAAAATCTCGAACATATTTTTCATTTTTATAGTTTTTAGGTGGAATAAAACCAAGTCCTTTCTTTTTGTAGCTACGATTGTGGTTTGGTTTCTTTTGAGAACCAGAACCAGAATTGTAACCCTTTTTCTTGTTCAAACGTTGTTGTACTCTTGAAGTGTAATTTTTAGGTTTTCCAGTAAGATTTAAATCTTTTATTTCAGAAATATTAATTTCTGCCATTTTGAAAACCTTTTTGATCATTTCAAATCGAACACTTCTTATTGGAAACTCTTTATCAAAATATAATTTGTCAGAATCATTCAAAGTATACACAACTTCAAATGTTTCATCATCCAAATTAGATTTTGACAATAAAAACTCTTTACTATAAACCCGTTTTCCCGACGATTTTGAACTTCTTTCAGACGAACTCGAACTCCCAACTGACTGACACGAACTTTTGGACTCGGACTTTGACTCTGACTCCTCATCCTTATCCAACACCTGATCAACCACTCTTTTTATCAGTTCTGACTCATGATCTGTATCGGACGCTGTGAACGTGACGTCAATATTTTCCGGTAAAACATCTGTTATCTCGGATTCTAACTTAATATTGACCGCCTGTTTTAGTTCTTCCTCATTAGGTTTCCTAGATGAGTACCCTTCCCAAATCGGAGGCGGACACTTATTATAACAGACACCCTGTTTCTTACCAGTATCCTTTTTCTTCTTTGGCTTTATTTCTTCGTCTTTAAACGCTTCAAATCCTTCAACTGTTGGATAAATTCTATCGATTATATAATCACAACCTTTGTAACTTTGCAGCAATCTTCTGATTCTTTCATTTTCAGCTGCTTCACTATCCAACTCTTTTTTCCACTTTGCACATTCTTCTATGTACATATTGATCTCTTTTTGCTTTGTCATCATGGTAGCATTCATCATCTTCAAGGCTTTTTCTCTTTCAGAGTTAGTCTTTTCCAGACTATTCACAGTTCTGTTCAATACATCATATGACTTTTTCAAATTTTTTACATCAAACAACATCTTTTCTTTCAACTTTTCTAACTCACTAAACCTCTCATCTTTCTCTATACATTGTTTACAAGACTCTAAACATTTAAGACAAGGTTTTGTGATTTCAACGATCTTCTCAACTTCAATTATCTTTTCAACTTCCACCATCTTCTCAACCACTTTGACCTTTTTCAAATCTTTTGCAGCTTTCTCCTCTTTCAGTTTCTTCAATTTTTCTGCAAAATAAAATTCAAAACTATTAGAAGATAAGTGAGTTTTTCCAATATTAATCTGTTCAATTTCTTCATCACTATCACTTGTCTCTGACGAACTGTTTTCAGATGAAACAGATCCTTCATCTTCACTTTTCTCTTCATCAGATAACACTTCCATCCATTCCTTCAGCATTTCCGGCTTTCGAATAATATGAGCAATAAACGCTCCAACATTTGAATCAGCTGGAATGTACTTGTCCCAGCTAAATCCTTCAGCCATTTTCTCATCATCTAGATCAACGATACCGTGGTAAGCTTTCCTGTTTGCATCTTCGATCATTCTTCCATGAGCTGTTTGTGGCTCTTTTTGTTGATGTGGTTGATGAGTAATTTGTTGATAAATGGTCTTCCGATAATAATCATCTTTCCCAGCAGACTCCTTTGCTCCTCTCGGTTCCTGATTCTTGCACTCCCTTTTAAAGTGGCCTTTCTCCCTGCAACGAAAACAAACAACTTTAGATTTATCAAATCCAAGATTAGAAAGATTTGCATCCAAGAAATCATTTCTTCCTGTAACCAATCTAAATTTTTCTGCTCTCCTCAAAACACTAGCTAAAGCCCATTTAATATCCATCAGTTCCAGCTCCTCTGCATCGATCTGGTCATAATCTTCTTTTGTGAGCATCGGATTACCAATTCTTCCGGCAATCAACCCTTCATAAGACTCTAATGCAGTGACCAATAATCCCATATGATGCTTTACAACTTCTTCAGAATAATTTTGACCATTTTGAAGATGTAGAGCTACATTACACTGAATTAAATGCCCATTTCTAGCAGATGAACTTTGAACACTTGGAGGATTCACCGTTGAGAACCCACTAGTGTTGACTGATCCTTGACTGCTTGGTGTAGACTGATTTCCAGCACTAAATGCAGTTTGTATATTTGGACTGA
Source organism: Helianthus tuberosus (assembly GCA_030545235.1). Taxonomy (NCBI): domain Eukaryota; kingdom Viridiplantae; phylum Streptophyta; class Magnoliopsida; order Asterales; family Asteraceae; genus Helianthus; species Helianthus tuberosus. The sequence continues at coordinate 25,644 of JARYGA010012788.1, read as the reverse complement.
CTTCTGCAGTTTGAACATTTCCTTTATAATACAATTTAATATCTTGTTGATGAGTAGAACTGTTCATTCTAGCAATTTTCTGCTGCTCCAGATCCTGTGCCTCCAACTTCTCTATAAACTGTGCAATGGATAAATTTTTAAACTGTCCGGAATTCTTTAATATCATCAGATATGTACTCCATTCTTTTTGCGGTAACGCGTCAGCAAGCTTTTCAACCCATTCTGCTGGAGTTTTTGTAATCTTCAATTGTGACATGGTGCGTACAAGATGACAATATCTTTCAATAAGACTCTTTGTTGTTTCACCAGGCATGCACGTAAACAATTCAAACTCTTTTTTCAACAAAGCTGCTTTACTTTGTAACATTTCAGTGCTTCCCTCAAACTTCTTTTGAAGAGCTTCCCATATAGAATAAGAATTTTCATCATGTTGAAGCAACACAAATATATCTTCTTTTACCGCTTGTTGTAACAAATTGATCATCATTTTCTCTCCTTTATAACTTTCCCTCTCTTGTTCAGTAAATTCATAAATGATTTTATCAGCTCCCAATGTATTCTTTGGCCTCTCATACTCAGTTTCGATGCTCTCCCAAGCTTTTAGATGATTCGCCTGAACCCAATTCTCAAACCGTTTCTTCCATCCGTGATAATCTTCAATTCCCATAAGTTTCGGGGGTTTTTGCATTGTTCCGGTTTCGTTTTCTGCATTCATGTTTTGAGCAATTGAAGCTGGAGTAGTCGAGGGTGTAGCAAACGCATTGTAGAACTCAGAATCCATGTTTCGGTAGCAACTTGAATATCTTGACAAGTACCTGACAATTACCTGACAATTACCTGACAATGAACAAACGAAAACACAATCAGTTTATACGTTTGTCAATTAACCGAAACAAACTAGTACTCGAACTGATGATTTTCTGTGCAGACTGAACGTTGACGAACTGTGCGGACTGATATGACCCGATTCAAATTCAAACAACTTGACCTTTTGAAACCTTTGAACTTCAAACCATACGAACTGACAAAAACCACGACTCAAACCTCGCGACTTGACTGACAAACGTACTGATCAATCCGTGCTAATAGACTAAACACCAAACCTGTCAAATAAAAACACCGACTACGACAACAACTACACGATCCTAATATGCATAGTGACAAAACAATTTTAATATTCGACACAAATATGATTATCACATGTACACTGAACAAACAAAGATGACACAAGAACTATATCAATGTACGACACAAGTAACAAAAATGATTTGTTTTTCAATTATTAACAAAACTTGTTTAAAATCATTTTCATTCAAACTAATACAAAATCGTCAAAACATATGTAACCTTGATTCAAAAGTCAACAACATATATCACATTGCACATGCAACACACTTACTTGGACCTTCATTTAAACCAATCATATCAATAGATATATTCAAAAGCAATCTGACACAAGCATGATGATTTACGAGAATCACATGAGTTCAACATGCAAACCTAACACATTTTGATAACATCAATTTACACATGCAATGTACAGACAATCAATCACAAGGGTCGATGACAACACAATTATCAATTATGACCGACAATCACCTCGAAAAACACAATTTCACATGCAAATCACTTTGTTTGATATTATAATCAATATATTCACATGGGTAACATAATGATGACTGACACTATCATCTTTAATCACAATCACGTAATGTTCACTTTATCAGACCTTTATACCACTCGATGACTATCACATGAAAACGTTAAATGACCGAGCTATAAATTGCAACAGATTCACAAGGATTTCCTTTAACTTCTCGTGGTCGACAATTTCAATACCTATCACATGACACAATATAATTTCAAACGGTGGGATATTTTCAAACGATGATGATCTGTTCAAACGACAGAATGTTGTTCAAACGACAGAATTACTTTTCAAACGACAGGATGTCTTTCAAACGGACAAATCTGGTTTCAAACGATAAGTTCTAATTTCAAACGATAGGAACCAGACTTCAAACGGTCAACTCAAACGATGAACATGTTTCAAACGATACATTCACTTTTCAAACGACAGGAAGTATTTCAAACGTAAGGGTAAAGCTTCGTTCAAACGGGCACCAATTTTCAGTCGATTTTCATCACTTTTACGCCGAGTTTTAAGCTGAGACTCTCAAGGCTTTGTTAAAACATCATTAAACACACATTGTGAAAGTTTTAGCCAATTTCAACCATGAAAACTTGTAATTTTCGAAAAAGAAAGGTGTAGAAGTAGAAAATGCAGCTGAATTGTATAGAACTCTTCCTCCTGAGCTCTGATACCACTTGTAGGATCATTTTCAGACCCGAACGAGTCGATCAGAAGAGTTTATCTCTAAACGAAAGGCGGAAACAGACGTGTAGAGTTCAAATCAGCTAGATTCACGCTTAAAACTGTTGTATCATTGATTTGGAAGACATTTACAACCTGACAACACTTCGGCAGCACTTCGTTGCTCTGGCCGGAAAGTTACAAATGAAATGGACAAGTGAGGTATATATAGGAAGGACCCTTCCGTTTGAAATGAGGACCCTTCCGTTTGAAATGAGGACCCTTCCGTTTGAAATGAGGACCCTTCCGTTTGAAAATGATACAACACTTTTCAAACGGAACCCTTTCAAACTTTACATTCAAACTTTACATTCAAACGGAACCTATTTCAAACTTGCATCTTCAAACGGTTGACTTCAAATTCCATATTTCATGTGCTGATGTCACAGAGACTCGACGTAAGACGAAGACGACAGATGAATGCACCAACAGTCAAGTCGTATGTTAACAGGAGTGAATAGCAAATTGGATAATTGCAACGCCATAGTATATTGGTTAATTAACGCGAGGTATAAAACGGGTCTATATGTTGACTCGAGCCAGGTACGTATATATATATAAATTCATGGTTAAAAATGCAATGTTGGTCAAATACCTTAGAAAAAGGACCTATGTTGTAAAAGGAGGAATTAAGTTGACGAAAATGCCCTTGATAGGTAAATCAGGCAAACGACCCTTAGAGGTCGTTTAGATACTAGTTTTATCATTATGTAACTCATAGACACATGTAAGAGTTGTAGGCATCAACTTTGGAGGTCAAATGCCTATGAACGGGTAAATCACGTAAAATGACTATCCTAAGGGTAAAAATTAGGAATGTGGTTCATTATGTTAACTCCACCACAAAAATAGTTGTGTTAGAATATAAAAGGCTATTTAGAAGTAAGAATACGAAGTGTAGAAAGAGAAGAGAGAGTTTGATGCTTAAATGTACATAATTCGCTCTAAACGGGTCAAAATAAGAACTTGAGCTTAAACGGGTTTTTATTATGTAAGAATTCCGTGATTTGAAATTAGTATTATATGAGATATGGAAATTATGAATCTCATGAGTTTAAGGGCCAAATAAACATGTTTGTTTGATATAAATCGATCGGGTCAAAATTTGGTAAAAAGGATAATAAGCCGAAGACTTAAAAGTCTGAAATTTTGTTAAACCGAATGTTGGATTTTAACTCCATATGATGGAGAATCAAATTTCAAACACGAGGAAGAAACGGTAGGTTAAAAGGACAAGCGGATTGAAAGATACGAAAGTTTTCGTGTCAAAAACGGCAAAAAGGAAAGGAATGATGCAGGGGCCACCGTAAGTTACGGTGGGCTGATTTGGTTACGGTGCTAGCTTACTGAAGTACGGTAGGGAAATGTTAACACAGAGACCACCGTAACTTACGGTGCCACCGTAAGTTACGGTGGAGGTCAGAATTGAGTTTTGTTTTGGGATCAAGATATCAATGTTGGATTTTCCTAATTTCCTCACTGTATTAGTTATTTAATTATCAAAACTGACCTTTAAGTTGGTTTTGATCACAGGTGAATGTCGAGAGTCCCGGATGAAGATCAAGCATCGAGCAAGAACCGAACACACGTTTAATAAAGCTTCCGCAACGTTGTTTTGTCGTTATTCTAAACGGCGAATTAAATCACATTATGTATATCACTTAAATTGTAAAAGTTTTTAACAAACCCGTATTTCCGATGTATATGTAATCATTAATTACATGATTATTTTCGCAAAATATACGTTAAACCTTGATTTATAAAAACGGGTGTTACAAGTTGGTATCAGAGCCTTGGTTTAAGAGATTCAAGTATGGTGGGAAAACTATGCTTGGACTTAAACCTTATGCTCTTAATAAAGATTGGTGTTCGGTTCGAGGCTTGATCGCAAATCCGGTAAGTACAGGTATATCAAAGGTTTAGTATGATTAAAGTGTTGAGAACAACACATATGGTTATCGTGTAATACACGTTACACCAATAAAAACGATATAGAATAGATATAGTCAATGAAATTACACGCGTTGATGCGTATAGTAGAAAAGCCTTGTATTATAATACGGTCATCCTTTAATGTTGAAATTACTAACTGTTGTATATGTTTTTTTATTAAAGGACACTCGCATATGAAGATAGCGAGAGTTTAACAAATCATGGATTTGACAGAGGAACGGTCCAAAGTATGACAAATAGAGCACGATCACCAAGGACCTAAATCGCACAACGATTGCGAATAAGTTAATGTCAAGGGGAGCCTGTTAGAGCAAGCATTATCAGGTGCACGTTTTAAATTATTGCATAAATAGTAATATGCAACAAATATGTAGAGATTGAAAGTTGCATATGTAGATTGAAAACTTGGAAAAACCTGAATAGAAAACCTATCCGGGATATTGTTTCTAAGAAAAACAAATAGAGGCATTACTTACATGGGGTGTAATGTGAAAATTATAAAAAGGTCATGTATACCAGGTGTTGATCGCTTACTCTGGCCAAGTAAGTAGTGAACACGTGGTACCATGAACTTCTTATGATGGACACATTTATGTCCGATGTAGTAAGGGTGGGGTGAATGGGACTAACTTAAAAAGTACCCAAATGAATCAAATGAGCAAAATATTTGATAATAATGTAAACGCACAGCCGGGTGACGGAAGCGTATTACATTAGGATGATGAGCCCGAGTGAAGGGACAAAGATTAATGTAAAACGATTAAGGTATGCAATTGGGAGGGGGTGTACTTACACTCAAAGCCGGAAAATGCGAATATGCCTTTAAACGGGTCGTCTTTGCAAAACGTCAAACACGAGGACTAAGTCGGAGTATAAAAATGAAGTGAGGTCTTAATGCATACCGGGAGGGTTGCAATAATAACGACTTCAGTAAAACACCCGGTTGGTGGGTAAGGATTTAAACGCATGCGTGGACCAAGAAACGGGAACTCGAATGGAAGTTAAAAGACTCGGGTTTTGAGTCATAACTAGAAGACGACAAGATTATGTAAATAGAAATTTGAAATAAATTATGTTCAACTATTTTAAAGTTGAACGAGTCGAATATAATATCATGCCGAACGGCATGAGTAAACGCAAGCGGGATAAAGGTAGTGTTAAAAGCAGAAGAATAATGAGCCCGGTAATGGGACATAATCAAATATGAATGTATGTAAACTGGATAATGGTGAGCATAAGATAAACCAACGCATAAATGATGTGAGAAGTCATAAAGTCAAAAAATTTGTCCGAAAGGAAACGAATGTAACCTTAGACTACGATCAAGGTCAAAGAAAATACCAAGGCGAAAATAAATGATATTAAACAAAAACAGGAATGCCTTGACACCAAACATGTATTTTAATAATGACATGAGTAAGGAATAATCTACGGGATCAACCTAACCTTTGGAGTTATAAACAATGGAAAGGTCTACCAGACTAAAACGACCTACGAGTCACGACTAGAAAGAAATCGATTATAAGGACCTCGCCTTAAAGAGGTGAAGGTCTAATAAAATAGCCCATAGAATAAGTGATAAAACCTACGGGTTAATAAGACAAAGCGAGGGAATAAATGGAGAATCCTCGCATAAGACAAAGACTGAAAAAGAATAAATTTTGGGACTGTCAATACCCCGGTATGGACAATTGGTAAAGGTTAAAGAGAAGACGCTAAACTAAAACTTCGGTTTTAGTAAGAAATAACGTTTTTACAAATATAAATTCTGATAGGAATTTGAATAGTAAGCATGAAAGAATATAGGTCCTAACACCGATTGGTGCAAAACGATACATTCGAAAGAAAGAATTTCGATGATGAAAAAAATCAAAATAGACTTAAACATGACGTGAAATGATCACGATCACAAAATTGATATAGAATATAACCACGTTATAACGTGAGTTGCAAGATATGAAATCATAAACACGCATAAGGACGATGACGGCAATATGGTAAACCAGGGTGTTGGGGTTTAAGGTAACCGGTGACTAACAAGTCTAACCGCCAAATTAAATAATCAATAAAGATAATGGATACAAGCTGAAAGTAACGGCCCTCGAGGCCTTACACATGAAAGACGCACGCGTCAATATAAAAGTGAAAACTTTTGACCAAAAGGAACGGATGCCTTGAAAACAAAACTAGATTCGTTGATCAAACCAAGGAACTACAAATAAGGTTTCGGGGACGAAACCTCTTTAAGGGGGGTAAACTTGTAACACCCCGAAAACGGGTTTGGTAATCAAACCCCGTTAATATTAATACACGGGTAAAATGTCGTTAGCGGTAACGGTAACCCGGTAAATATTAGGATTTAAAATAAATAAACCTAATATTCAATAAAACGTGAATAAATGCTTTTAAGGAAATAAAGTTATGAGAGGCCCGAGTTTACGGGACTTAGAATGAAACAGGTTATAACCCCAGAACCTACTAAGTTAACTAGGGATAATTAACCTAGTTATTTATGTGTGATCAAGTGAATGAATAGAAATCAAGATTTTAACCCTCTTTATAAAACATCTAAACATGAGGGACTAAAAATGGGCAAACTAGAAAATGTTTTAATTAAAACATAAACACTCCATTTTGGAGTCTCCTGGAGATTGACCAGAACAGGGGGTGCGACCCCAAGTTCCTTCAAAACCTAGTTCATCACAAAACTCACAAATTGAGGGCTCAAACCAAGTCAAAATCGAAAATCGAGCATAGATTAGTGTGTGACAACTGGCCCAAACCGGTAATTTCCGTACACATTAATTATTGCTTAATGACTGCAATTATGAGTTTAATTGTCAGCAATGTCTGAACACATGATTAAACAAGTGAATTCATGCATGTTGTATACTACAAAATATTGCTTTATGCATAAACGAGAGCGTTGCGTCAGAATAATAGTAAACTCACCGGTAAGACACACTGTGTCGACTGAACTGCAGAAAGCAGTCAGACATTAGAACTGAGGCCTAGGTGTAGGTCCGACAACAAAAATACATTAAAACCCTAGAGTATATGTAAGGGTTTAATTTATAGACATTGCGAAAGCAAAAATAAGCACTAAAAAGCACCCGAAACACACTTTAAGTGCAGAATTTATATAATTCAGCAATAAATCAGCATTTAGACATATAAATATTATGCAGAAATGTCGTTTTATTATCCAGAATATTTCCCTAAGTGTTGGGAATTTAAAGAGTACAAGAAAGGTACTTAAACGACACTAAAAAGTGTAATTTAGCACTTTAACGAATCGGTATGTAACCGAACGACCGGACTATACCCGGAACATGAAAATATTGTTAATAACATTACTTATCTTTTTCTGAGCCAGTTAGGGTCCCTGAATACCCTAACACCCGCAATAAAGCACAACACACTACTAACCGGGTTAATCCCTAAACTAGCTAAACTAACCAAACTACATGCTAACTAAATGGTTGATTTGGAACCGAATACCCCCCCCTTCCCCCCAACCGATTCGGTCACTATGTGACCACCCATTGTACTTGCATGATTATTTTATACACTTATGCCTAATATCAAGGGGACATGTTAACCTTTGGTTAATAATCTTGAGTTATGGCCTATAAGTTACTACACATGTCCACCATAACCTAAACCACACTTAACAAATTAACACTCCCTCTCTCCCTCACTATAAGCTTACGGCCAAGCACCACCCACCCTCCATCCATCATTTTCGATTTTGTTCATCACATTCCAAGTATCTACAAGTGATAAGGATCGTGTATAAGGAACCTTGGAGCAAACGGAAGGCGAATGACCTCTCTACTTTGCTTTTATCCACTCATTTTACGCATAGATTCTTCCCTAGCCTCGAGCTAGAGGTATAATGTTTAAATCTCTATCTTGAACTAATCTAAAGTGGTTAAAAGGATTTTTATCGGATAAAACTCGTTAACATGCAAAATGATGCTTTAAAGTCTACTAAAAATGCTATAAGTGTTGGATAAAAGCTCATAAGTTGTGTAAATGATGTAGTATTCGAAATGTATGATTATTGAGACCCGGTCTATGATTGTGGTAGCTCGGACCACCATTTAACCCGATGTAGTCATGTTCTTGGATCATGACATAAGGTTATGTTAGAAGATATAAGGGTTAAAAGGTGAAACTCTACCACACATGAAACATGAACTTGTGTAAAAGTATTTTTACTTGCAAAATATTGTTCAAAACTAGTAGATCTAAAGATCTACAAGTGGTTTTTCGGAAGAACCAAGCAAAAATATTAGTCTTGTTTAAAACCCGGATCTTATCCGAACTAAAAGCATTTTTAGTAAATAAACAAGTGTGTAGACGCTTGTGTCACAAGAAAATTTAACAAAGAAGTATTTTTGCGAATCTTGACTAGAAGTTGTGAAACTTCATATCCTTTAAAAATAAAGTTTTTAAGAAACTAAAATTATTTTTAAAGATGGAAAGATTTACTAAATGTGCTAGTGAGTTACTACACATTTTTGTAAATATTCAAGTTCATGAAATGAAGAAATTAGTGATTATTGTTGATGAGTATTGTTGATAATTGTTGTTGATGATTATTGATGATTGATGATGATTTAAAAGAAAATAAACACACGTTTTGAAAACGTGGGAAACCTCCATTTTTAGGGGAAACTCTGTCAAAATTTTTATAAATTTTGACACTTAGAAAAATATAAGTTTTTGAGAAACTTATTCCCTAAAAATGTATTTAAAAGTATTACCAAGGTTTCCCTAATTTTTGGTGATGAGAAATGGTGATTTTTCAAGAATAAAAATGGATATTAAGTATATATTTTTGAAAGAAAAATATATATTATTTGATCACCAACTTTTGTGCTAAGTGTTTATAGTATGTGTTATACGTGCTAGTGTATTAAGACTTAAAAATACACTAATTACTCATGAGGAGTAGAAATATAAAAATACACATACAAGATACATAATTCGGGTGCAAAGTGCAAAACACAAAAGACTTATATATATTTTAGAGGAAATAATATAAGTAAGATACGTAGTTAAAAATATAGAATATTTTTAACACAAGAGTATATACACAACAGAAAGTGACTGTACTTGTGCGACGCAAGTCTAGTGACTAACGTTAAGAAACGCGTATAGGTTACGACGTTAAGTAAGCAAATCCGGTGAAGTTTACGACGCTAGGAACGCAAAGTTGTGAGTTCATGCTCCCCCTTTTCTCTTTAACTGTTTTTAGTTTTTATAACTTCGGGGGTGAAATACATGTACAAATGTACAAAATTTATAATTGGTATGATATAAATACAAGAAGTACACTTGGTGAGAATGAGAACCAAGTGTGACGAAATATAAGAATACAAGAAGTACACTTGGTGAGAACGAGAACCAAGTGTGACGAAATAATAGAATATGAGAAACGCACTTGGTGAGAACGAGAACCAAGTAGGATGCGTTATGAGAAATGATAACAAGAAACGCGCTTGGTGAGGATGAGAACCAAGTAGGATGCGTTATGAGAAATAGTGTCACGAATAGGGTACAGAAGCACCATTAATCAACAATATACCTAGACCGCAGAACAAAAGGTTAGATCTAACGGGTGCCTGGCAGCCACACACTCGGTCGGGGCGAGAATCGAGTAGTGCTTTTGTGTCTCAGAATATACCAATTAAATGCCTTAGGTTTGGTGACTTCCTATGACGTGCCACATGTTAATGGCTTTGCAACCCATTAACAATCTGATAATTACAGAAATACTGTATTTACATAAAAATTCATACCATACTAAAATTGATATATAACTTGAAGTACGTGGGGTACTCAAGAGGATTGATATATAACTTGAAGTACGTGGGGTACTCAAGAGGATTGATATATAACTTGAAGTACGTGGAGTACTCGGGAAAAACTTGATTTATTCACAACTATGTTTTTATACAAAGTATACAAACGTGAAATACAAAACTGCATGAATTCACACCAACTTTATGTTGACGTTTTTCCAAAAACTCACATGTATTTCAGGTAACTAGGATGGATGTGAGCGTGGTCTTGCTTATGCTCGTGGATGTCGCTTGTGTTTAACTTTAAATGAAGTTGTAAACTCTTAAGACAATGTTTTAAGTTGTCTAGCGATGTAAACGCTAAACTTATGTTTTCGAATTATGGTATTTGATGTTATTTTACGAGCATGTAGCATGTTTACTCTTCGTATGCAATGAGAACCTTTCATGATCACACCTCGTGCTTCCGCCGTAGAAAGGGGTGTGACAGATTGGTATCAGAGCTGCGATTGTAGTGAACCAGGATTCCTTCTCGAGTCTAGTCTACAATCTCTAGGATCCATTCACGAAAACAATTTTCAAAGAGTTTTCATTGCATAAAACGTCCCGCGACATCCACTACCTGAAATTAGTTACATGAGTCTAGAAAAGACGCTACGAGACTTAGAGTGCACTTGAGTAGCACCTGTCGTTGACTAGAAATTACTTTCAATTATGTGTGATAATTAGCATGTACTAGAAGTAGAATGTCACAAGTATATGTGACTTTACCTGAAAGCAATGGCCCATCTGAAGGAAGAAATTACGAGGATGAAACGAACTGTGCGGACTGTGCAAGGGGTTACGTAATTATGGATGCATACATAATTATGGAATTCAGTGCACAAAAATCACAGAAAGTCTTGTCACGTGTGGATTCCCTCAGTGCAAGCCTACTAAGTACTCTGCTAGAGTAATAATTGTTTGATGTCACTTATGTGATATATACCTGCGAATATATATATACTACTACTGCCTAGTAGGACGATATCAAACAAATGTGTAACCCTGTTGTGTTATGTTCTGTCAGAACATGGCACCCAGGAAAGCTGTGAATGCTCGCAATGACGATCAACCTCCTCCTCCCCCACTGCCAAGAACTGCTGATGAGCTGAACGCCCTACTGGAGGAAAGGATCTCCGCTGCTATCGCCCAGTACGAGGCGAACCGAACTCAAGACAGTGGAGGACCAAGCAACGCTAGGCGTAATGGGAATGGAGATTCGTCTGGAGGCAATGCAGCTCAAGGTAACCTTAAGACACTGTGCTAAGCATGAGGAAATTTATGAACGGTCTTTGTTTCATTATTTCTTCGATTGCTCACATATGAATTGGTTGAATCAATTCAAGGCTGCACTTTCAAGCAGTTCCTCGACTGCAAGCCGATGAACTATGACGACACAGGAGGTGCAGTAGCATTTGTGCGCTGGACGGAGAAGACTAAAGCTACTTTCCGCATGAGCAAGTGTACCGCGGATCAGCAAGTCACTTTCGCTACTGGGTTATTCGTCGATGAAGCTCTGACTTGGTGGAACCTGCAAGCCCAAACTTTGGGTGATGATGCCGCTTATGGCCTAACTTGGGAGGAACTGAAGGAAAGGATGAGAGAGAAGTACTGCTCTCGTGCGGAACTCCAAAGGCTGGAAACAGAGTTCTGGCACTTGACTATTGATGTGTGTAAAATGCAACATATAAATTACATCAAATGAGGCATAAAACTAACCCTTTTTTAGTACTAATATTGGAAAAAGAGTGTTTTTGTCTTCCTTTTGTATTTTCAGGATTAAATGAGCTCAAAAACGCAAAAGAAGCAAAAAGACAGCTAAATCCAACATAAATACAAGAAAAGGAACATTAGTGGACTGCCCGAACCCTCAACGGCACCTTCCAAAGCAAAATAGAGAAAACAGAAGGCTGAACACGCCCCGTGCTCAGCCAGCACGGGGCCGTGCCCAAGAAGCAGCAGAAAAGACAAATCTATAGAAGCTTCTATTGCCCACCACGGGCCGTGCTCAGCGGACACGGGGGCGTGTCGAAAGTACAGCAGGCGCATTTATTGTAATTGCGAATTACAATTAATGAGGAGAGAGAGTGTCAGACGGGCACGGGGCCGTGTCCAGCGGACACGGGGCCGTGTCCAGCTCTCTGTTCAGCCTATAAATAGGAGTGCTTGGATTCATTTCATCTCATCCCTTGGCACACCACCTCTCTCACACTTCATCCACCACCCACCACCATCACAACACCATCATCCACCACCATCATCCATTGTCCATCATAGAGTGTGTGAGTTGTCTCGGGATCCAAGATTGATCGTAAGAGTTCTTGACAATCAAGGCCATGTTTGCCTAAGTCTCTTACATCACTTGGTGAAGACAAAGTGTCTAGTATAATACTTTTTATTTCTAATCTTTTGCACTTTTTATTTGGTTTTGTATTAATGACTTTAATAACTAGTTACTTATGTTGAAGGTGATCTTTCCTTATCGTTTGTCCGTGGTGTCTTGGCATTATTTTACTGTCTATATAAAATAAAGGATTTTCACCATTCATATCTCCACGGTCTATATGGAGGCATGTTGGCTACCTGGTAGGGGGTTAAGGGAACGGTTTGGTAAAGGTCTTGCCATTGTTCAGCGTTTAGAGGTCCTGCAATGGACCTGGGTCAAATTTAGTAGGACCTCCTTCAATACTTCACGGTATTGGATGGCGGGGGTCCAAACTCTTTGATCCCCTCATAAGTTAACTACTATTAATACTATAACCCGGCTATTTAGGACTGTATCCCTGCTGACTCAGACTACTTAGCCGAGGGTAACGTCACCGCCAAAAGCGGGGCCTACCACAATACTGCATTAATAACTTAATTCATTATCTTCCAATAATCCACCCCTTTAGGATTGTATCCCTGCTGACTCAAACTACTGGGGTGAGGGTAACGTCACCTTCAAAAGAGGGGCCTACTACAATAACTAAGATAATCTCTTAATTATGTGCAAAAGTGCGGAAATAATCAAAGGTTATACTAGATACGAGTCGGAACCAAGTGATTCATCTTGTCTATCTGTTTTTACTTTTATTTTTATTTTCAGCATTTTAGTTAGTTTTTATTTTTCTTAGTTTAAAACATTTTTCTAAACTTTTTATTTTGGTTAGACGTTGAGGATAAACCGGTACTAAAAGCTCTTGTGTCCTTGGACGACCTCGGTATCTTACCAACGCTATACTACACTCAACGATGGGTGCACTTGCCCATATGTGTGTTTAGTGTTAGTGAAATATCGTGTTTTATAAATTTAAAACTTGGCTAAAATAAGTGTTAAAAAGGGCTTAAAATATACACCTAAAATATACGACACTTACCGCACATCAAGTTTTTGGCGCCGCTGCCGGGGACACAAGGATTTTAAGAAAGCTTAAAATCGACGGCCTAATCAGTTTTTCAAAACCTTTTTAAAACGCGCGCACATTTTTCTGCATTTAGTTTAGTTTTCCTGTACACGGGGCCGTGTTCACTGAACACGGGGCCGTGCTGCAGATTTTTCATAAACGCCCAGTAACAGTAGCTTGAACACGGGTCGTGCTCACTGAACACACCCCGTGCTCAACTAGATCAGTCAATTTAATTAAAACGCCCAGATACAGATTCTGAACACGGGGCCGTGTCCACTCAACACGGGGCCGTGTCCAGCCTCTGTTTCCGTTTTTATTTTTGTTTTCTGATCTCGAGACTCGGTTGTGGTCTGCTGAGTGATTCTTATGGATCAATACTCAGGAGGTTACAACTACACCTATGATGAGGATGATTATAGGGGTAATTATTGCACAAATTGTCGTAATACACGTTCAATTCAAAATAATCACTCGTACCAACCATCCAATTCATACACTTACTATGAGGAGCCCAGGTACGAACCATCAACTTCATACACATCTTATGAAGACCAAAGGTATGAACCTCCTCCCTCATACTCGTATTTTGATGAACCAAGGTATGAGCCTTCTTACTCATACTTTGAGGAACCAAGGTATGAGCCACCACCTTCATATGCTTATTATAAGGAACCTTGGCGTGAACAACCCACCTCATATGAGTATTATGAAGAACGAAATAACGAACCTTATCCATCATATGCTCACAATGAGGGACCATGGTGTGAACCATCAACTTCATATGGGTATTATGAGGAACAAAGGGTCGAACAACCGGATTCAAGCTTAGAAAATAATGATTCTTTTTCTATAACCGAAGTGACCGATAGGATATTAGAACACATTAGAGTTATCGATCGGTGTATAAAAGAAGCTCGCGCAAGGGAAAAGGAGTCCCGCGCAAGAGAAGAATTAAAAAAGGAAGAGATAACTAAAAATGAAAAAATGGAATAACAAATAAGTGAAAAACCGACACATGAGTTAAACAACGAAAAAGGTGAGTCCGACAACGTTAAAATCCAAGAAGAGTCTAATTTTGAAGAAATTCATCTCTTGTCACCTTCTTTCGAAAATCATTGTTTAGTACCCGCTCATGCTAAGTTTTTAAAAGAGTTAAACACTAACACTAAAATTGACGAAACAGTAAGTGTTAAGTTAACTAATGATCAAACTTCGCTAATAAAAGAAGACCCATTTGAAATTAACATCACACCGGTTCCATGTTTCTTTCAAAATTCGTTTATTAGTAATGTCACAATCGATAAAGATCTTTGTGTTAACATAATGCCTAACTACCTTTTCGAAAAGTTAAGTATTAGTGATTTTTCTCCACTTCAAATACCCATTTTTCTATCCAATCGGAAAGTAATAAAATCAATCGGTATAGTTGAAGATGTCTTGGTTCAAACAAATCAAATGGTAATTCCAACCGACTTTGTCATCCTCGATGACGCTCCTCTTGTGTTGGGACGACCATTTGTAAAAACTTACGAAGCTTTGAAAAACCGGAAGTTCAATAATCTACCTCTTCAATTAGGGGCATTTAAAAGAAGTGTCGATCTCGAACGATCAATGAAATATCCATTCGGCAATAATGACCCCCTAATTGAAGATGAAGATGAACCACCCGATACAAGTGAAGAGACTGACCACTTTGTTGAAGAAGAGGTCGCCATAGAACAAACTTTTAAAGTTCTTGATCGAAGCGAGCCACCAAATAAGGAGTCTCCTAAAGACCCACCACTTGAGCTCAAGGAACTTCCAAAAGGTTTGGAATATGCTTTTCTAGACAAAGATGGTAAATTACCTGTAATTATTTCGTCTAAATTAGATAACCTAGAAAAAGAAAAACTAATTAGTCTTTTGAAAAAACACAAAAATGCAATAGCTTGGAAACTTGTTGACATAAAAGGAATTAGTCCTTCTATGTGCACACACAAAATTTTGATGAATGATGACTACAAATCTGTCATACAACCACAACGTCGCGTAAATCCAAATGTTCAAGAAGTGGTTAAAAATGAAGTCATCAAATTACTTGACGCCGGACTTATCTATCCTATTTCCGATAGTCCTTGGGTAAGTCCCGTCGAAGTAGTTCCAAAGAAAGGAGGTATGACGGTAATTACTAACGAAAAGAATGAATTAATACCAACAAGAACCGTCACAGGATGGAGAGTATGTATAGATTATAGACGATTAAATGAAGCAACGAGAAAGGATCATTTTCCTTTACCCTTCATTGATCAAATGTTAGAAAGATTATCCGGTCATAAATTTTACTGTTTCTTGGATGGTTTTTCAGGTTACTTTCAAATCCCGATAGCACCCGAAGACCAAGAAAAGACAACTTTCACATGTCCCTATGGAACTTTTGCTTATCGACGCATGCCGTTTGGTCTATGTAATGCCCCCGCAACATTCCAACGTTGCATGGTAGCCATTTTCCATGACATGATAGAAAAGACAATGGAAGTCTTCATGGACGACTTTTCTATCTTTGGGGATTCATACGACCAATGCCTCGATAACCTTGAACGAATGCTATCCCGATGTGAGGAAACTAACCTCGCCCTTAATTGGGAAAAATGCCATTTCATGGTAACGGAGGGAATAGTGCTCGGTCACAAGATCTCAAGCGAAGGAATGGAGGTGGATCGAGCCAAAATAGATACCATTTCTAGATTACCTCCTCCATCCTCCGTAAGAGCTATTAGAAGTTTCCTAGGACATGCCGGATTTTATAGGCGGTTTATCAAAGACTTT
Organism: Helianthus tuberosus; assembly: GCA_030545235.1. Lineage (NCBI taxonomy): Eukaryota > Viridiplantae > Streptophyta > Magnoliopsida > Asterales > Asteraceae > Helianthus > Helianthus tuberosus. The sequence continues at coordinate 9,268 of JARYGA010012788.1, read as the reverse complement.
TCAAAAATCTCAAGACCTCTAACAAAATTACTTGAAAAAGATGCGCCTTTCATCTTTGACAAGGATTGCAATCAAGCATTTCTAACCCTAAAGGAAATGCTAGTCAATGCACCTATCATGATAGCACCTGATTGGAAATTTCCTTTCGAAATCATGTGCGATGCTAGTGACTTTGCAGTTGGAGCTGTCTTGGGACAGAGAAAAGAAAAGCATTTCCACCCAATATATTATGCTAGTAAAACACTTAACGATGCACAAGAAAATTACACAACAACTGAAAAAGAGTTACTAGCTGTGGTATTTGCTTTTGATAAATTTCGTTCTTATCTTGTTCTTTCTAAAACTGTAGTCTATACAGACCATGCAGCCCTTCGATATCTCTTTAAGAAGCAAGACGCAAAACCACGTTTGATTAGGTGGATTCTACTCCTCCAAGAATTCGACATTGAAATCAAAGACAAAAGAGGAGCAGAAAATACCGCAGCAGATCATCTTTCGCGCCTAGAAGACCCAGCTTTGGAGGCAACCAGGGACGAGCAAATCAACGAAAAATTTCCAACTGAATCCCTGGAAATGGTGGAATTTAAGGAAGAACCATGGTACGCCGACTTTGCCAACTACTTAGTTAGTGGAATAGTCGCAAAAGGGTGGCCACATCATCAAAGAAAAAAATTCTTTGCCAATGTGAAACACTATTTTTGGGAAGATCCATATCTTTTCAAAATGTGTGCCGACCAACTCGTCAGACGATGCGTACATGGTAGTGAAGCACGAAGAATTCTCCGCCATTGTCACGAAGGTCCATACGGAGGACATCATGGTGCTGCCAGTACCGCACGAAAGGTATTTGATTCAGGATTTTATTGGCCAACCATTTACAAAGATGCCCAAAATTTTGTAAAGACATGTGATGCTTGCCAAAGAACAGGTAATATTTCTTCCAAAAACGAAATGCCACAAAATGGCATTCTTGTTTGTGAAATTTTTGATGTGTGGGGACTCGACTTTATGGGACCTTTCCCACCATCGAAAGGAAACAAATACATACTTGTGGCAGTAGATTACCTGTCTAAATGGGCCGAGGCCGAAGCACTTCCAACAAATGATGGAAGAGTAGTGGTAAGATTTCTGAAAAAATTATTCTCTCGTTTTGGCACACCCAAAGCTTTAATAAGTGATAGAGGTACCCATTTTTGTAATCATCAACTTGAAATTTTTTTAACAAGATATGGGGTCTATCACCGGGTTTCGACAGCTTATCACCCTCAAACAAACGGACAAGCCGAAGTGACCAATAGAGGGTTAAAACGAATACTTGAAAAAACCGTAGGGTTAAATAGAAAGGAATGGGCTGATAAATTAGATGATGCTTTATGGGCTTTTCGAACTGCTTATAAAACAACGATAGGTACAACCCCATATAAGCTAGTCTATGGAAAAAGTTGCCACTTGCCAGTAGAAATTGCACACAAAGCCTACTGGGCAATCAAAAATGTAAACTTAGATCTAGAATTTGCTGGTAAAAATCGATTTTGTCAAATAAATGAATTAGACGAACTTAGGAATTATGCATACTCAAACTCTGAGATTTATAAGGAAAGAATGAAAAATTGGCATGACAAACATATTAAACCTAATGAATTTCGGATAGGAGATTTAGTTCTTTTGTTTAATTCACGACTTCGATTGTTTCCTGGTAAATTAAAGTCTAGGTGGTCAGGACCTTTTTCCGTCACCCATATTTTTCCACACGGTGCGGTAGAAATTAAACCTCGAAATGGGTCACCATTTAAAGTCAATGGCCAACGGCTGAAACTCTATCAAGGATTTATTGAGGATGAGGAAGAAGAGATCTCGCTTCAAACCGTGGAAGAATAAAAACATCATGCCTGGTAAGTTATGAACGATTGAGGCGGCAGAATAAAGCGGTAAGTTTTCTAAACCATAGCTTATGGGAAAAAAGGGGCACTCACACGCGCACTTAAAAAAAAAAAAAAAAAAAAGAGGAAGCTCGGCACGAGGTCGTGTCCGCTGGACACGGGGCCGTGTTCGCGCTGCAGACGGGATTAAACCCCTTTTTCAAAACAGTTTCTTCATTCCACACGCCCCGTTTCCCCACAAAAGCTCTGGTTCCAGGCGATTTTTCGCGAAATTCCAACGTCTCTTACCGATCTAACAACGTCAAGGTATGATTCTGTCACTCGTAGTAGTTAGATTAGTCACTTGCATGTAGTTAATACACCACAAATTTGGGGAAAAATCTAGGGTTCTTGATGTTCATTCGGATCGAACCTAAAATTTTTACCTAAATCTGTTTGCATTTAGTTAGATTAGTGTTAAGGGAAGTAAATACACTTGTATTGTTCATAGATTCACCCGATTTCTTACAAAAACCCCAAACCCTTGTTCTTGAACCGAAAAAGATAAAATTGATAGGGTAAACGGGTTATTTTGGGAAAAACGGCACTTAGGGTTTCATTTTCGGGGGAAACCGCACCTATTGGTTCAAAAATTTTCAAGTTTTCGAAACCGGGTCGAAAAATGGGATTTTTGAGTAACAGACCCCTGGACACGGGGCCGTGTCCGCTGGGCACGGGGACGTGTCCAGCCCGCTGTTTGCAGTTTTGTCCGAAAATATTTCTGTTTCATGCTAACTTTTGGTGTATTCTTGCAGATGGCCAGGAAGTTTACTAGATTCAACGCCAATGAGCTAGATGCAAGAGCTCGATACGAGCTTCTTCAAACAAGGCCGGAGGAATACCCGAGGCAGGCATGCACAGAACTACTAACCATGGTGAATCAAATTGACCGTTTCAATAACATTGTCACGGGACCACTCAGAGTCGCGCTAACAACCCGACTCCGTTCCGTCCATGAATGCACCTTGGAATTCTACAGCACCTTTGCATTCACTTCAAGGTGCGACCCGTTCGATGATGACGGGGTGTCATTCAGGTGTGGCGGAACGAGGTATTCGATCTCCATGGCACAATTCGGATCGATTATCGGGTTGTATGCGGAGGAGGATGCGGGAAACGAAGAAAATACAGGGGGGTTGAGAGAGATCGAAGACAACGAGCGCCAAGCCATGTGGGCTCAGATTGGGGAAGGGTTCTACAATCCGAGCAGCACTAAGAGTACCAAGCTGAGGGATCCGCTTTACAGATACATTCATAGGCTCCTCGGCTACTCTCTTAGCCAAAGGCATGACAGTGGTGGCGTCGTTGGGTTAAGAGATTTGCTTGTCCTCCATTGCATTCACAACCGCAGGCCACTCGATGTTCCGTTCCTCATGCTCCGAAACATGCATCACAACCGCCTTGCTAGTGCACCAACTCCTATTTTCTTCGGAGGATGGGTGTACCGTCTCTTCAAGCACTTCACCCACATTCCGAGGTCATTTGAGAGGAGCCCATGGTCGGGTACGGTGGATATTCACATATGCCGCTCAATGAACCTGGTTTATGAGGCAGAAGACGGGACGGTAACCTTTCAAAGGATGCAAGGTCATGCATGGAACCCGCAAGAAGCACTTGTCCTCCCAGCTCCGCAACATCATCAGTACCAATACCCACCCCACGGTGATCCGGGCCAATCATCCTCCTCGGGAGGCAGTTTTCCTAATTTTCAAAGTTTGCATGATTTGTTGCAGGAAAACCTCATGTGTACTCGGAACACCTATAACATGGCGAGCAACACCTACCACCGGGTCGGAGCTATCGAGAGAAACCTATCCGAGATACAAGACGATGTCGGATACATACGAGATCACATTGAACGCCGTGGAGGGGATGACGATGATGATGATGCCATGGAGTAGGCGGGAGGAGAATAGGAGGAAGCGGTTGATTGATGACTCCCCAGGTTAACCCTTTGCAATCTTGAACAATTGATGGCCTGCGTGCCAAGTGTTAGACAATTTACTTTTCCTAACTATTTTCTGCATTTTATTTTTCTTTTACTTTATGCTTGGAACAATTGACTTTGGTAATGTAGGATGTTTGTGTTGCTTGGTGTGGTATTAAGTGATGAAACAGGTACAAACCAAGGCTTAGGGTGTTAAGCCTCAGCACTTATAGGGCTAGAATGGAAAAACCGGAGGAAGAATCCTGTTTTTCAGGCTTTCAGACTATCCACACGGGGACATGTCCAGCCAACACGCCCCTGTGCTCACCTCCCTGACTTGCTGTTTGGTTTCTGTTCAGCAGAATTTTGTCAGACACGTGGCCGTGTTCAGTGGACACGGGGCCGTGTCCACCTTCTGTAAGTTCTTGTTACTGGCACCTGAACACGGGGTCGTGCCCATTCAACACGGGGCCGTGTTCAGCGCCCAGTAACACAAATTTTTGCTTTTTAAACACTATTTTACACATCTAATCAACCTAAAAATTTATTTTTGGGACACATTGAGGACAATGTGTAATTTAAGTGTGGGGGGGGGGGGGGATGCTAAAACCTTGAATTTTGAAAGTCCTAAATACAAGCCTTACACAAAACTCTATTGGAACCGCTAATCACCCCAATTTTTTTCAAAAATTTCATTTTTTTACTTGTCTAGGTTTAACTCGGGAAATTCAAGTTCTCAAAAAAGGTTATATTTTTACAAATTTACAACCGATAGCGTAGTGATAAAAAGAACCAACATAAGAAAATTATGAAAAGGCATGACAAACTTATTTAAAATTTGATTATATATACTTGATCACATAAAAACCCATTCCCACAAAAGTGAGTTTTGAGCCTTTATTGAGCACACAATTCCATATCATTTGACTAAATGCTCATTTTTCGTTTCTTGTGTGAATAGCCGCTTGGTTCTTACGACTCTAGAACTTGCCATGACAATACATTCCCGGTCCTTATCAACTTAAACCCGAGTAAGTAAATGATGGAGGCATTAGGACTAACCTTTTTCATTTCTACACCGTTATTTTTCCTTTTCTTTTACCACCTACCCAAAAATCCCCCTAGTTAGCCCCTTTGAGCCTAAACCTTTTCGTTTCATCACCCAAAACAAAAACCCTTTCACCCACCAAAACCTTTTTCATTTTTAACCCTTTATTTTAGTAACAAGTTCGGTTCTTCGTGAAAAAAAAAATAAAAATTTTAATGAAGCAAAAAGAAAATAAACAAAGTAATCAAAAATAACTTTGTTTGAATAAAAGCTTCATTAAAAATAAAAAGTTGCAAAAAAAAAAAACGAAAACCGACACTTGTTACGCTTTTAGCTTTTTTTTTTTTACTAACCACTAACCCAACCACCTACCTTTAACCCTAGCCAACCCTTAACCCACAAAGTCCTCTTGATATCTACAAAGGTATAAAAGTTAAAAAGGAGGAGGATTGATTTCTTGGCAAGCCTATGGTATGAATAAGTTCCGTGCCGCTCTCGAGTGATTCACTAAAAATACACCTTCGGCCGAGTGTGAGTGATTTCCCCGCGAGGTATGTGAACTTGTATATAAATAGAATTTTAAAAAGGCATGTTATGCCCAAATAAGTAATTTCTTTTATGAACAGTTCTAAATAAATCATTACGAATAGGAGTGTAAATAAATAAAAATAAAACCCAAAAAGATCTTGGAAATCCCCGACACTCTATGACAAGCCCAAAACCTTCTCTTCTACCTATTCCATTTGGGAGTGTAAGCCAAATATTAAAGAGTTTTGCTTGAGGACAAGCAAAAGTTCAAGTGTGGGGGTATTTGATGTGTGTAAAATGCAACATATAAATTACATCAAATGAGGCATAAAACTAACCCTTTTTTAGTACTAATATTGGAAAAAGAGTGTTTTTGTCTTCCTTTTGTATTTTCAGGATTAAATGAGCTCAAAAACGCAAAAGAAGCAAAAAGACAGCTAAATCCAACATAAATACAAGAAAAGGAACATTAGTGGACTGCCCGAACCCTCAACGGCACCTTCCAAAGCAAAATAGAGAAAACAGAAGGCTGAACACGCCCCGTGCTCAGCCAGCACGGGGCCGTGCCCAAGAAGCAGCAGAAAAGACAAATCTATAGAAGCTTCTATTGCCCACCACGGGTCGTGCTCAGCGGACACGGGGGCGTGTCGAAAGTACAGCAGGCGCATTTATTGTAATTGCGAATTACAATTAATGAGGAGAGAGAGTGTCAGACGGGCACGGGGCCGTGTCCAGCGGACACGGGGCCGTGTCCAGCTCTCTGTTCAGCCTATAAATAGGAGTGCTTGGATTCATTTCATCTCATCCCTTGGCACACCACCTCTCTCACACTTCATCCACCACCCACCACCATCACAACACCATCATCCACCACCATCATCCATTGTCCATCATAGAGTGTGTGAGTCGTCTCGGGATCCAAGATTGATCGTAAGAGTTCTTGACAATCAAGGCCATGTTTGCCTAAGTCTCTTACATCACTTGGTGAAGACAAAGTGTCTAGTATAATACTTTTTATTTCTAATCTTTTGCACTTTTTATTTGGTTTTGTATTAATGACTTTAATAACTAGTTACTTATGTTGAAGGTGATCTTTCCTTATCGTTTGTCCGTGGTGTCTTGGCATTATTTTACTGTCTATATAAAATAAAGGTTTTTCACCATTCATATCTCCACGGTCTATATGGAGGTATGTTGGCTACCTGGTAGGGGGTTAAGGGAACGGTTTGGTAAAGGTCTTGCCATTGTTCAGCGTTTAGAGGTCCTGCAATGGACCTGGGTCAAATTTAGTAGGACCTCCTTCAATACTTCACGGTATTGGATGGCAGGGGTCCAAACTCTTTGATCCCCTCATAAGTTAACTACTATTAATACTATAACCCGGCTATTTAGGACTGTATCCCTGCTGACTCAGACTACTTAGCCGAGGGTAACGTCACCGCCAAAAGCGGGGCCTACCACAATACTGCATTAATAACTTAATTCATTATCTTCCAATAATCCACCCCTTTAGGATTGTATCCCTGCTGACTCAAACTACTGGGGTGAGGGTAACGTCACCTTCAAAAGAGGGGCCTACTACAATAACTAAGATAATCTCTTAATTATGTGCAAAAGTGCGGAAATAATCAAAGGTTATACTAGATACGAGTCGGAACCAAGTGATTCATCTTGTCTATCTGTTTTTACTTTTATTTTTATTTTCAGCATTTTAGTTAGTTTTTATTTTTCTTAGTTTAAAACATTTTTCTAAACTTTTTATTTTGGTTAGACGTTGAGGATAAACCGGTACTAAAAGCTCTTGTGTCCTTGGACGACCTCGGTATCTTACCAACGCTATACTACACTCAACGATGGGTGCACTTGCCCATATGTGTGTTTAGTGTTAGTGAAATATCGTGTTTTATAAATTTAAAACTTGGCTAAAATAAGTGTTAAAAAGGGCTTAAAATATACACCTAAAATATACGACACTTACCGCACATCAACTATGGAAGGTGCTGACATCAATGGTTACACTCGAAGGTTCCACGACCTGTCGAGAGTGCTTCCCTACATGGTGACTCCTGAATTTAAGCGTGTGGAACGCTACATTTGGGGACTGGCCTCAGAGTTTCGTGGCATGGTGACGTCGGCCAAACCTCAAACGATCACCGAGGCTGTAACTCTGGCTGTCAGCCTGACTGAAGATTGTGTTCGTATGAAGAAGTTATCACTAAACCCAACAGAAAAGACCGAGACGCATGCTGAGTCGTCCGGCGACAAAAAGAGAAAGCATACAAGTTTGAACCAAGCTACTCGCAACAACAAGGGTTTCAGCAAGAAGCGCGACACTAATCCGCCTCAGGAGATGAAAACCCATGCAACCAAAGCATACCAAGGCTCCATGCCTAGATGCCAAAAATGTAAGTATCATCATGATGGAGCTTGTCGCATTCCAAGGTGCGACAAATGTGGTAAATTGGGTCATCAAACAGAAGACTGTTGGGGAAAAGGAAAGAACCGAAATGGGAATGGTGCTGGTAACAAGAATGGTAACGGGAAAGGGCAAGGATGCTTCAAGTGTGGAAGCAATGATCATTTCATGAAGAACTACCCAGAGAGAAACAACGCTCCGGCTCGAGCATTTGTGATTGGAGCAAGAGACGCACGCGAGGACCCTAACGTGGTCACCGGTACGTTTCTCATCAACAATCACTTTGCATCCATATTATTCGACACTGGCGCCGATTATAGCTTCATGTCTGTGGAATTTAAACGCATACTCGGAATAGAATCTAGTAGATTAGAAATTCCTTATTCCATAGAACTAGCCAATGGTAAACTTGTTGAATCGGGCGAAGTTGTTAGAGGCTGCACACTAGAACTTGGTGAACGAAGATTTAGAATCGACCTCTTACCTATTCAATTAGGTAGCTTCGATGTAGTGGTTGGGATGGACTGGTTGTCCAAGAACAAAGCTGAAGTCATTTGTCATGAGAAAATCATTCGCATCCCTTTAGCGAATGGTGAAACTCTCATCGTACATGGAGAAAGACGAAACGCGCCTCTACGAATCATCAGTTGTATGAAGGCACAGAAGTGCTTAAGGAAAGGATGTGTTGCTTTCCTAGCACACGTTGTAGATAAGAAGGCTGTGGAGCCAAAACTCGAAGACATTCCTGTGGTGAAGGAATTTCCTGATGTGTTCCCTGAAGATCTGCCAGGACTACCTCCGCAACGACAAGTCGAATTCCACATAGACTTGGTTCCAGGAGCCGCTCCTGTAGCCAAGGCTCCATATCGACTTGCACCATCCGAAATGCAAGAATTATCCACACAACTCCAGGAGTTGTTGGATAAAGGATTCATAAGGCCAAGCTTCTCACCCTGGGGAGCTCCGGTATTATTCGTGAAGAAGAAGGATGGAACACTGCGGATGTGTATCGATTACAGGGAACTGAACAAGCTCACAATCAAGAATCGGTATCCACTACCGAGGATTGATGACCTATTTGATCAACTGCAAGGATCAAGCTACTATTCCAAGATCGACCTTCGATCTGGATACCATCAGCTGAGAATCCAAGATGAAAGTGTGCCAAAGACTGCATTCAAAACGCGCTATGGGCACTACGAATTTCTTGTGATGCCATTTGGATTGACAAACGCGCCAGCGGTCTTTATGGATCTGATGAACCGCGTATGCAAACCATATCTCGATAAATTTGTGATTGTATTTATCGATGATATCCTGATTTACTCACGAACGAAAGAAGAGCACGAGCAACATCTCAGAACCATCTTGGAACTACTGAAGAAAGAGAAGCTTTATGCAAAGTTCTCGAAGTGCGAATTCTGGATTCG
>JARYGA010012787.1:0-106346 GCA_030545235.1 Helianthus tuberosus | reverse complement strand
AGTTTCAATACTTGAATGATAACTATTGTTATAAGAGAATTCAATTAATGGTAAGTGATCATCCCAACATCCACCAAAATCAATTACACATGCTCGGAGCATGTCTTCCAATGTTTGTATTGTCCTTTCACTTTGTCCGTCTGTTTGAGGATGATATGCAGTGCTTAAATTTAGTCGAGTTCCCATTGCTTGCTGGAAACTTTTCCAGAAATGGGAAGTGAAACGACTATCTCTATCTGAAATAATGGAGAGTGGGACTCCATGTAAAGATACTACTTCGTCTACGTACAACTTGGCTAACCTTTCCATACTAAAGGTTTCTTTCATTGGTAGAAAATGAGCTGATTTGGTTAATCGATCCACAATTACCCAAATCGCATCATTACCTTTTCTGGTCTTGGGTAATTTAGTAACAAAATCCATTGTTATAAGTTCCCATTTCCATATAGGCATTTCCAATTGTTGTAGTAAACCTGAGGGTTTCTGGTGTTCAGCCTTAACTTGTGAACAAGTAAGACACTTAGATACATATTTTGCTATATCTTTCTTCATTCCTATCCACCAGAAATTCTTTCTTAAATCTTGGTACATCTTATTGTTTCCAGGGTGCATAGTATACCTAGATTTATGAGATTCTTCTAAAATCTTAAGTCTTAAATCTCCTTGCTTTGGTACCCAAATTCTACTTTTGTGGAATCTCCAAATTCCATCTGCTCCTTGTTCTAATTCCTTTATCCGTCCTTTCATTCCTTCAGCATCATCCTTGATTGCTGTATCTTGAACATTCTTCAATTGTTCCATTAAATCTATCTGTAGATTTAATCTGAGAGCACGAACTCGTCGTTGCTTTTCATGATATTTACGACTTAAGGCATCTGCAACTATATTTGCCTTTCCTTCATGATATTGGATATCACAGTCGTAGTCACTTAAAATCTCCATCCATCTCCTTTGCCTCATGTTTAACTCTTTTTGCCCAAATATATATCTTAGACTTTTATGGTCAGTATAAACAGTAAATTTACTTCCGTAAAGATAATGTCTCCAAATCTTAAGGGCAAAAATTACAGCTCCTAATTCTAAATCATGAGTTGTATAATTTTCTTCATGCTTTTTCAATTGTCTTGAGGCATACGCAATTACCTTTTTGCGTTGCATTAACACACATCCAAAACCTAATTTTGAAGCATCACAATATACTTCAAAATCTTCGGTACCTTCTGGTAAGGCTAAGATTGGAGCATTGGTTAATTTCTGTTTCAAGATCCTAAAAGCTTCTTCTTGTTTAGGTCCCCATTCAAACTTAACGGCTTTACAGGTTAACTTAGTTAATGGTACAGCTATCTTGGAAAAATCCTTAATAAACCTTCTATAATATCCAGCTAAACCTATAAAACTTCTTATTTCCATTGCAGTTTGCGGAACCTTCCAATTAGTAATTGCTTCTATTTTAGAAGGATCTACGTGAATTCCTTCGTGATTCACCATATGACCTAAAAATTGCACTTCCTTTAACCAAAATTCACACTTTGAGAATTTTGCATAAAGCTTTTCCTTTCTTAACAAAGTTAAGAGTGCATGCAAATGTTTGCAATGTTCTTCTTGACTTTTGGAATAAATAAGTATATCGTCGATGAATACGATTACAAATTTATCCAAGTATGGTTTACAGATTCGATTCATCATGTCCATAAATGCTGCTGGGGCATTTGTTAGTCCGAAGGGCATGACTGTAAACTCATAATGGCCATACCTAGTTCTGAAAGCAGTTTTAGGTATGTCTTCTTCTTGTACCTTCAATTGATGATATCCGGAACGTAAATCAATCTTAGAAAAATATCTAGCTCCTTGAAGTTGATCAAATAGATCATCAATCCTAGGTAATGGATATCGATTCTTAATTGTAACCTTATTCAATTCTCTATAATCGATACACATTCTCATTGATCCATCTTTCTTTTTCACAAACAACACTGGTACTCCCCAAGGGGATGAACTAGGTTGTATAAATCATTTACTTAGTAATTCATCTAACTGCTTTTTCAATTCTAACATTTCGGTGGGTGCTAATCGATAAGGTGCCTTAGCTATTGGTGTAGTACCCGGAATTAGATGAATTCTAAATTCTACTTCCCTATCTGGTGGTAATCCTGGTAATTCTTCTGGAAATACATCTGGATATTCTGAGACTACTGGTATTTCCTTAAGATCTTTACCCTTAGTGCTAATGATTACTGAAATCATATACACTATTTCTTTCTTTCGTTCATAACTAGCAACTTTCATTACTGATATGAACTTCATGGGTTTGCGTGGTTTATCTCCTGTAATGGTGATTATTTCCCCAATAGGTGTTTGAATTTCTATAGAGTTTTTATCACAAAAGATTCGAGCATGGTTGGCTATTAACCAATCCATTCCTAACACAACATCAAATTCGGCTAATTTCATAGGTAACAGGTTGGCAGAAAACTTATGGCCTAACAATTCTATCTTTCCTTTTTGCAAAACCTTATTTATTTTAACAGAATTCCCGTCTGCCGTTTCGACTGTAAAATTTTGCCTAAGGGTTGTTAAGGGTAACTTAAGAGCTTGGCAAAATGAAGTATTAATAAAACTTTGGTTTGCACCAGAGTCAAATAATACTTTTGCATATACGTTGTGAACTAGGAACGTACCAGCTATCACATCTGGAATGAGTTCTGCTTCTTGAGTAGTTAACTGAAAGGCTCGGACATTCTTCTTGGTAGCTCTGTCAGCTGGTTTAGCTTTGTTATCTGCTGGTTTGGCCCATTTAGGACATTCTGTTTTGAAATGTCCTGCTTCTCCACAATTGTAACAGATTGTGGATTTCTTCCTACAGTTTTCTTCACGATGTCCTACCATTTTACAAAAATTGCAAGTTACACCACATCTTCCAAAATGTTTCTTTTTGCAATTTTTGCAGAACGGTGGAGTTGAAGATTGCCCTGTTCCTCTTCTTTTGAAATTACTATTATTACCCGTACGAAATCCCTGGGTAATCTTCTGAGCCAATTCCTTCTTTTTGTTTTCATCTTGCGTGCGTACTAGTTCGTCGGTTAGAGTATTAGCTAATTCCACAGCATCGTCAATAGTGCGAGGTCTCGCAGCTTTAACAATATTGCGGATTTCACTAATTAATCCCCAGATGTATCGAGAAATGAGTACCGGTTCTGGCGAAGCCAGTGTTGGTACTACTCTAGCATATTCAAAGAATGTCGAAGTATAACTGCGACACTCCACTCCTATCATCAGGTGATTTAGGAACTTATTTGCCATTTGTTCCTTTTCATATTCAGGACAATATTTCCTTTCTACAAGATTCTTGAATTCTTCCCATTTCATGGCATAAGCCATCCTTCTTCCTTTTGCTTGTAGCACCGTGTTCCACCATTCTAATGCTCCTTCTTTGAACAAATTTGATGCATACATCACCTGATCTTCTTCTGAACACTTACTTATTGCAATTACTGCTTCGGTTTTCTCTAACCAACGCAGTACTGCAGTTGCTCCTTCATTACCTGCAAATTCAGCAGGTTTGCAAGCAAGAAATTCTTTAAAAGTGCAACCAGGTGTTGCGGCTTTCATTTTCTTAGGAGGTGGAGCCTGTCGTAGATTATTATCATCATGATTGCTGCCTCCATTTACACTGTGACTAAAATTATCTTCCTGAGTACGTTTACTAGGAATGATTTGTTGCGGTTCTACTGGATTTTTAACAGCAGCAACGAATGATGGAATAGCATTGGCTATCCCTTGTGCAACAATATTTTCTATATCCTGTCTAGTCATATACTGGTTTTCCTGATTTTGTTCAGATTGATTCCCTTCATTAACTGGTTCATTATTAGCATTTTCCATCTGATAATTATTAAAATATAATTATTAGTATTGAGTAATGAATAAACAATTTCACAGAAGCACATAAAATCTGGTTGATAACACAGATATATATCCAAAATTGTCGATGTTTCGACTTCTATTTTGCTTTATACATATTAGATAGGCATCCATACACACCTTTTATCTTACAATGTTTTATTTCCCATTTTACAGAGTTATATTTACTTATTATTATTAATATACAGACACTTTTCCCAACCCCACTATTCTTTGGTCACACTAAGTTTAGTAGCGACGTTCCCTTTCGTCGTACTTCCAGGTAATCCTTTCTCCCATATCCCTAATCCTATTTCCTGTATTTATCAGTTCTTCACCGTACTGACGGAGTTCGGCTAAATTTTCGTTACTCATTGGAGGATTGGGGATAGGGTCTGGCTCCCACTGTGGAAGGAAAGAATAAGGACTGTTGACAATATTCTCGAATTGCCAGTCATTTGTCCACCATTCTTCCATTTGACCTAAAGGTAGAGTGTGGATTAGTGGATCTGGAATAGCTGGTTCCAGATTGACAGGTAGTTGGGTTTCTAGGCAAGGATATAAATTATTATGGATAGGGCTAATAACATCACAATTTGCCAGTAGACGGTCGATTTCGTCTTGAAATGTGATATCTTCAGTTTGTCTAGAACTCTCTCCTATCTTTATTCCTTTTTGTTTATAGTCCTCCCTGAATTCTGCTGGTTTGGAACTTTCTCCGACTTCGATTTCCTTTCCTTTGTTTATAGGGTTTTCTATTTTAGGAAGTTTCCTAGTAGCTGGCTTTCTCCTGCGCACTTTCCTCCATCCTACATATCTTCTTTTCTTTTTAGATTTTGCTTTTTCCAGCGGTGGAGCTTGGAATTCCACAGGTTCCTCTATGTCAGCAATATAACCAGTAAAGTCGTGGGAGACTTCAATTGGTACTGGGTAGAGGTTGAGATTCTGAAATGCTTCCGACATCTCATTCATGCTGGACAGCATATATGCAAAATGCACAAAAATGCTAAGTTAAAACTTTGGAACAAAGTTTAACAAATAAACATTAAGTTTATTGCATACGGATTTGTACAAAAGATTACAGGAAAGTGAACATACTATAATTTATTTATTTACTGGGTATTACTTTTCTACTAGACCAGGTTTTAAAATTTAGAGATTTGCATTTTCTGCTACGGTAGCTAGCATATAAAGGTTTGCCCATTTTTCATCTAAGGTATCTTCCCAAGGTGACTTATTGCCTAATTCCTGGATTTCTGAATTAAACCTCACTTTCTTGACTTGGGTTTTCTTTATTTTCTTTTGTCCCTTTCTAAGAATCGAATTTCTTTTCTCTTGGGTGAGAGGGTTTTCATAGTTTGCTTTACGAACAAAAATCCCTTCATCTAGATCTGCTGGGTGTTTGGAGGAAGAGGTTCCTTTTCTTGTGGGTGCAGTATCTAATTTGTGATAGATAACAGAAATCTTGTGTTTACCCATACTGTAACTCAACAATTAATCAGTTAATAAAATATATTTTCACAGAATAACAATTAAATTTCCTAATTATTTTAATAGGCTAAAATCAATAGTAAGCTTAAATTAGTGGCTCTGATACCACCTTTTTCTGTCACGGCCCCCGACCCGGTTTGACCCGTTTCAGGAGCCGCGGGACAGAAATTCCCGTGGTATTTAATTTAATCACAGCGGAAGTCTTTTTAAAACAGGATCATTTAAAACTGCTCGTTTATATATAATATAGGGATAATTCCCATAATTTACAAACAATTGATTTCACTAGGAAATCCTTTATTTCTTTAAAACATGTTTCTTTATTTATTTACATTGAGCCACTTTCTAAGCTTGTAGTGCTACTCGGCACTTTTCCTTTGCTCACAACAGATCACCTGAAACATGTTTGAAAAAGGTTTTGTCAGCGGGAAATACTGAGTGAATCATTCATTTTACAAAAACGACTCGTTTGTTATAATTCACAGTATTAAGAGAGATTACAATGTTTATTTCAACCAAATACCCACAGTAGTTGTCATCGACTTGTTTCGGTGACTGTGGTCATATTACTATTGAGTCCGTTCACCCAATAGTAACGAGTATCATTAATTAGGTTCGCCCACCTAAATTGATAAAAACAGTAATGTGCACAATACCCCACATACCGGCTGTAATTTGGTGACTACATATACTTAATCACTGTAATTATAATATTGAAAATAAACATACTTTTTGATAAACAGATTTGATAAAAAGAGAATGACTCACATTGTAGATTTTAACGAGCAGAATATAAGCCTACTGATTAGCCTGAATTAACCTAATTTAAATAACAATGCACACACAACAGGTTAGTAACTAATACAGCAGTTACGACAATTCACGAGATTAAACCCTCACAACAATTTATTAGTGCAATACTTAACAATTCAGTGGATTCTCAACGAATGACAGAGTATAGTCCGAATTCGAGCAGTACTCAAACATTCAAGTCGAAATCACAATGAATTAATAAAGTAAAATCTCAATTTGAGCGGCACTAAAACAATCATTGGATAGTTATAATCGATCGGACGTTGAATCGTAATAGCGATCGAGTTATTACCCTGATTGCAGCAGCACTTCGTGATCAGTGTGTGTTTTTGAGAGTAAACAGACGATAACTCCCTCTACGAAACTTGAATTTACGTCGTTCCAATTCCAAATTTCAAGTCCCGACGTCCTCTATTTATAGGCAGATTTTAGGTGTGTCGCGGCCCGCGTGAGAATAAGCTTAACTTTACGCGGGCCGCGTAAAGTTTTGTTTTATGTGTAGGGTTGCCACGATTGGGACTAGCCTTGCTGAGTTGCCAGTTTTCGTTAATTCAACTTCTTTCGCACGCAAATTAGAAATAGTGTATATGATTTCAGTAATCATTAGCACTAAGGGTAAAGATCTTAAGGAAATACCAGTAGTCTCAGAATATCCTGATGTATTTCCAGAAGATTTACCGGGATTACCTCCAGATAGGGAAGTAGAATTTAGGATTCATCTAATTCCAGGAACTACACCGATAGCCAAGGCACCTTATCGGTTAGCATCCACAGAAATGTTAGAACTGAAACAGCAATTAGATGAATTACTAAGTAAAGGATTCATACAACCTAGCTCGTCCCCGTGGGGAGCGCCAGTGTTGTTTGTGAAGAAAAAGGATGGTTCAATGAGAATGTGTATCGATTATAGAGAATTGAATAAGGTTACAATTAAGAATCGATATCCATTACCTAGGATTGATGATCTTTTTGATCAACTTCAGGGGGCTAGATATTTTTCTAAGATAGATTTACGCTCCGGATACCATCAATTGAAGGTACAAGAAGAAGACATACCTAAGACTGCTTTCAGAACTAGGTATGGTCATTACGAGTTTACAGTCATGCCCTTCGGATTAACAAATGCGCCTGCAGCATTTATGGACATGATGAATAGGATCTGTAAACCGTACTTAGATAAATTTGTAATTGTCTTCATAGACGATATACTTATTTATTCCAAAAGTCAGACAGAGCATTGTGAACATCTTCATGCACTCTTAACTTTGTTAAGAAAAGAAAAGTTGTATGCCAAATTCTCGAAATGTGAATTTTGGTTACAAGAAGTGCAATTTTTAGGACACATGGTAAACCATGAAGGTATTCATGTAGATCCTGCTAAGATCGAGGCAATTACCAAATGGAAGGTTCCACAAACAGCAATGGAAATTAGAAGTTTTATAGGTTTAGCTGGGTATTATAGACGGTTTATTAAGGATTTTTCCAAGATAGCTGTACCCTTAACTAGGTTAACCTGTAAAGCTACTAAGTTTGAATGGGGACCTAAACAAGAAGAAGCTTTTAGAATTTTAAAACAGAAATTAACCCATGCACCAATCTTAGCCTTACCAGAAGGAACTGAAGATTTTGAAGTATATTGTGATGCTTCAAAATTAGGATTTGGATGTGTGCTTATGCAACGCAAGAAGGTAATTGCGTATGCATCAAGGCAATTGAAAAAGCACGAAGAAAACTATACGACTCATGATTTAGAATTAGGAGCCGTAATTTTTGCCCTTAAGATTTGGAGACATTATCTGTACGGAAGTAAGTTTACTATCTATACAGATCATAAGAGTTTAAGATATATCTTTGGGCAAAAAGAGTTAAACATGAGGCAAAGGAGATGGATGGAAATCCTAAGTGATTACGACTGTGATATTCAGTATCACGAAGGAAAGGCGAATGTAGTTGCAGATGCCTTAAGTCGTAAGTATTATGAGAAACAACGACGGGTTCGTGCTCTCAGATTAAATCTACAAATAGATTTAATGGAACAATTGAAGAATGTTCAAACTATAGCAATCAAGGATGATGCTGAAGGAATGAAAGGAAGAATCAAGGAATTAGAACAAGGAGCAGATGGAATTTGGAGATTCCACAAAAGTAGAATTTGGGTACCTAAGCAGGGAGACTTAAGACCTAAGATTTTAGAAGAAGCTCATAAATCTAGGTACACTATGCATCCAGGAAACAACAAAATGTATCAAGATTTAAGAAAGAACTTTTGGTGGATAGGAATGAAAAAGGACATAGCCAGCTATGTTTCTAAATGTCTTACTTGTTCACAAGTTAAGGTAGAACATCAGAAACCTTCAGGATTACTACAACAATTAGAAATGCCAGTATGGAAATGGGAACTTATAACAATGGATTTTGTTACTAAGTTATCCAAAACCAGAAAAGGTAATGATGCGATTTGGGTAATTGTGGATCGATTAACCAAATCTGCTCACTTTCTACCTATGAAAGAAACCTTTAGCATGGAAAAACTGGCTAAATTGTATGTAGATGAAGTTGTATCCTTACATGGAGTTCCACTCTCCATTGTTTCGGATAGAGATAGTCGTTTTACTTCCCATTTCTGGAAAAGTTTCCAGCAAGCTATGGGAACTCGACTAAATTTGAGCACTGCATATCATCCCCAAACAGATGGACAAAGTGAAAGAACGATCCAAACTCTAGAAGACATGCTCCGAGCATGTGTAATAGACTTTGGTGGAAGTTGGGATGATCACTTACCATTAATTGAATTCTCCTATAACAATAGTTATCACTCAAGCATTGATACTGCTCCATTTGAAGCATTATATGGAAGAAAATGTAGAACTCTAGTTTGTTGGGCAGAAATAGGAGAAAATCAATTATCAGGTCCAGAGATTGTGCAAGAAACAACTGATAAGATCACTCAAATCAAGGAAAGACTGAAGACAGCTCGAGATCGTCAGAAGAGCTATGCTGATAATAGATGCAAGCCATTAGAATTCCAAGTTGGAGACAGAGTACTGTTGAAAGTTTCTCCTTGGAAAGGAGTTGTTAGATTTGGTAAGAAAGGAAAGCTAAGTCCAAGATACGTAGGACCATTTCCAGTGATCCAACGTATAGGACCAGTAGCTTATCGTTTACAATTACCAGAAGAATTATCTGGAGTACATGATGTATTTCATGTATCCAATCTCAAGAAATGCTTATCAGATGAATCACTGGTAGTACCTCTTCGAGATATAGAGGTAAACAAAAAGTTGAAATTCGTTGAGAGACCTCTTCAAATTGAGGATCGAAAGATCAAGTTTCTCAAGCACAAACGACTAGTTCTAGTCAAAGTTAGATGGGATTCAAAGAGAGGAGCTGAGTACACTTGGGAACTGGAATCAGAAATGAAGAAAAAGTATCCTCAATTATTCCAGTAAATCTCGAGGACGAGATTTTTATTAAGGTGGGGAGAATATAACAACTCTAATCAAAAGTCATAATTATTAAATTAATTAGTCCAAAAGGAAACCCTAATTGAGACACCCAAGTGATTCTGAACAAACCCTAAAATTTTCATAATTTTCAGAATCAGGATTAGGGCCCCTTAAACTCAGGGGGGTAAAACCCTATTGACGATTATCCAAATTGTGAGCTGTAGAAATCGAATTTACGAAATTTATCAACTCAGCAAAGCTAGTGCCAAACGTGGCAACCCTATAGCTAAAAATAGGTCTCACGCGGCCCGCGTGAGAATAAGCTTAACCTGAGGCGGGCCGCGTAAGGGTGAAATTTCACCTATAAATAGTGGGGTTTGGGACTTGAATTCTGGTACAGAAACGACGAACAAATTCGCAAAATTCACTGAATTACGTTAGAATTACTACACAAACACACACGGGTATCGAAATTCTGCTGCAAAACAGGGTATTAGCACAATCGCTGCTACGATTCATTTATCCGACGATCAATATATCCAATGAATGTTTAAGTGCCGCCCACATTAGGGTTATACTTTATTATTCGTCATTAATTTGACGGATCATCGTTAATTCGATAGATAAAGTATTATACTTTGTCGTTCGCTGTTAATTCAACGGATCATCGTTAATTCGATGGATGAAGTATTGCATTTTGTCATTCATTGTGAGAATTTGATCTCATAAATTATCGTAATTGCTGGATTGATTACTAACCCAGTTTTGTGTGCATTGTTATTATATTAGGTTAACAAGGCTAAATCATAGATTAGACTCTGTCCGTATTAAATCAGCAATGTGAGTCATTCTCTCTTTTTATCAAATCTGTTTACAAAATCATTTTATTTTCAAAGTTATAATTACGGGGATTAAGTCTTTGTAATCACCAAGTTACAGCCGGTATGTGGGGTTTTGTATACATTACTTGATAATCGTCACCATTGGGGCAGCCAATGGGGGATATGACCATAGTCACAGTCACCATTGGACGAATGGGCCAATGGGTCGAGTGACAAATACCGTGGGTAGTTGGCTTGATATCAGAAACATTGTAATCGTTCTTAATACTGTATATTATAACAAATGTGTCATTTTAGTAAATAGAATGATTCACTCAGTATTTCCCGCTGACAAAACCTTTTTCAAACATGTTTCAGGTGATTTGCTGTAATTCAGGAAAAAGTGCTGGGGAGCATTTCAAGCTTAAAATAGTGGCTCATTATAAAAATAAGGAAATAAGTTTGTATAATAAAGAAATCATACTTTTGTAAATTATCGGGGTTTTATTCCGAATTGTGAAATAAAATAATCGGGAAATATTTTAGCTTTAAACGATCCTGTTAAATAAACTTCCGCTGTTAAACTTAATCAATTAAATACCGCAGTATTTCTGTCCCGCGGCTTCTGAAACGGGTCAAACCGGGTCGGGGGCTGTGACAAGTACGTATAAATACGCAACAGACATCTGGGCCTCTCTTGGGCTTCGAAAGGAATTGGGCCGGCGAAACTCCTATGTTTCGTCGTGACATGCATGACGAAACCCCTAGGTTTTGTTGAGTGAGTGTTGTGGCGAAAGTTCTATGTAGTCATAATGATGAGAATGCATGTGCTAAGTTATAACACAAACAGTTCCTAAGTTCATAAGTTTATAACAAGTTTATATTATCTAACCAATCCAAAATGCAACCCATACACAAACAATATACAATAACAGAGTTTGTAAACAAGTAACGTGCCGAGGAAAGACCTTGAAGACTCGGCTTGTCACATCATCCCCAACTTGAAAGAAATTTCGTCCCGAAATTTGATAAGCAATCCAAAACAGCAAGACGTTAACTCAGGATGACTGTGGATTTTCCGCGGGTACCACATCATCCCTAACTTGAATGGGAATTTTGTCCCGAAATTCACTAGTTGTGCCAGACTTAGGCTTGTCAGACTTAGACTTGTCATCTGGGAATAAATGTGGGTACTTGAGCTTCATCTGATCCTCATGTTCCCATGTGAACTCCGGTCCACGTCTTGAGTTCCAACGAACTCGTACAATCGGAATACGACTGTGCTTACGGACCTTGACCTCCCGGTCCATAATTTCTATTGGTTCCTCTACATCCTGCAACTTGTCATCAATCTTCAGTTCTTGAAATGGTACAACCAGTCTTTCATCAGACAAACACTTCTTTAATTACGATACATGGAACACATCATGGACGTTACCCAACTCGGCAGGTAACTCCAACTTGTAGGCCACTTTACCAATTCGCTCCAGAATTTTAAATGGCCCAACATAACGAGGGTTAAGCTAGCCGCGTTTTCCAAAACGTACCACACCCTTCCAGGGTGAGACCTTCAACATAACACGATCACCAACTGCGAACTCCAAAGGCTTCCTACGCTTGTCAGCGTAGCTTTTCTGACGGTCACGTGCTGCTGCCATACGGTTCCTGATCTGCACAATCTTTTCAGAAGTTTCAAGAACAAGTTCTGGGCCTGTGACCTGTCTGTCACCCACCTCAGCCCAACAGAGAGGTGAACGACATTTCCGCCCATACAATGCTTCGAATGGAGCTGCCTGAATACTAGTATGGTAGCTATTGTTGTAAGAAAACTTTAT
Organism: Helianthus tuberosus; assembly: GCA_030545235.1. Taxonomy (NCBI): domain Eukaryota; kingdom Viridiplantae; phylum Streptophyta; class Magnoliopsida; order Asterales; family Asteraceae; genus Helianthus; species Helianthus tuberosus. Next base: position 94,040 of record JARYGA010012787.1, on the reverse strand, counting down.
TAAAGGCAAGTGTTTCTCCCAACCCTTGCCAAAATCAATCACACATGCTCGTAACATATCTTCAAGTGTCTGGATGGTTCTCTCACTTTGACCATCCGTCTGCGGGTGATAAGCAGTGCTCATATCGAGACGCGAGCCGAATGATTTGTGCATCGACTGCCACAAATCTGAGATGAAACGCGGGTCACGGTCAGAGATAATAGATGTCGGCACCCCGTGCCTAGAAACCACCTCCTTAAGATGGACAACAGCTAGTTGTGCGAACTTATCTGTTTCCTTGATTGCCAGAAAGTGTGCTGACTTCGTGAGACGGTCAACGATCACCCAAATGGTATCGTTTCCGTTTTGAGTTCTCGGAAAACCTGTGACGAAATCCATTACGATTTGCTCCCACTTCCACATGGGTATTTCTGGTTATTGCAGCAGTCCAGACGGTTTCTGGTATCCAACTTTAACTTTCGAGCAGGTCAAACATTTACTCACATAAGTCGCGATGTGAGCTTTCATCTTTGGCCACCAATACATGACTTTGAGGTCCTGATACATCTTATCCGAACCTGGATGAACAGAGTATCAAGACTTGTGTGCTTCATCCATCATAAGATCTCTAAGGTTGCCAAACAACGGAATCCATATCTGCTCCATAAAATAGTAAATGCCATCTGATCTCTTCTCGAGTCGTTTCTCCATACCCCGTAAATACTCAGCTTCATAGTTTTCTTCCTTCAACGCCTCGGCCTGAGCTGAACGGATCTGGTCAGGTAGATTAGAATGAATGGTGAGCTGCAAGGCGTGAACACGCTTGGGTTTCGATTCCTTTCTACTAAGAGCGTCAGCTACAACGTTGGCCTTACCCGGATGATACTTGATTGCACAGTCGTAGTTATTTAAGAGTTCTACCCAGCGGCGCTGTCGCATATTCAAATCCTTCTGGTCAAAAATATGCTGAAGGCTCCTGTGGTCAGTATAAATAGTGCATTTAGTACCTTACAGGTAATGCCTCCAGATTTTGAGCGCAAACACTACGGCTCCCAACTCCAAGTCGTGTGTCGTACAATTCCTCTCGTGAACCTTCAATTGTCGAGAGGCGTAAGCTATCACATTGTTGCGTTCCATCAGCACGCAACCAAGACCCTGTATGGAAGCATCATAGTATACTACAAAGTCTTCTGTACCTTCAGGTAGAGACAAGATCGGTGCACTGCAGAGTTTCTGTTTTAACAATTGGAAAGCCCCTTCTTGTTTCATTCCCCATGAGTATACAACGCCTTTCTGTGTCAATGAAGTAAGAGGCTGGGCGATCTTCGAAAAGTCCTTTATAAACCTGCGATAGTAACCAACGAGTCCAAGAAATTGTCTCACCTCTGAAGGAGTCTTCGGTGCAGCCCAATTTTTTGATAGCATCTATCTTTGCAGGATCCATGTGTATCCCTGATTCATTCACAATGTGGCCAAGGAAGTGTACCTCTCGAATCCAGAAGTCACACTTAGAAAACTTCTCATAGAGTTGTTCCTTCCTCAGGAGTTCCAAAATAAGACGCAGGTGCCGCTCGTGATCTTCCTTGCTCTTCGAGTAGATCAAAATGTCGTCGATGAATACTATAACGAAATCATCGAGATACTGTATGCATACACGGTTCATGAGATCCATGAAAACCGCTGGCGCGTTCGTCAACCCAAACGGCATAACTAGAAACTCATAATGCCCATACCGCGTTCGAAAGGCCGTTTTAGGAACATCCTCCTCTCGGACCCTCATCTGATGATAGCCCGATCTCAAGTCGATCTTCGAGTAAAAACTTGACCCCTACAACTGGTCAAACAAGTCGTCAATGCGTGGCAACGGATAGCGTTTCTTGATAGTCACCTTGTTGAGCTCCCGGTAATTAATACACATACGAAAGGACCCGTATTTCTTCTTTACGAACAGAACTGGGGCTCCCCAAGGCGAAGAGCTGGGTCGAATAAAGCCCCTATCCAGTAACTCTTGCAGTTGATTAGACAACTCCTGCAATTCTCCAGGTGCTAAACGGTAAGGAGCACGAGCTATCGGGGCTGCTCCTGGTACAAGATCAATCTGAAATTCCACTTGACGGTGAGGAGGTAAACTAGGAAGTTCCTCAGGAAATACATCGGCAAATTCACGTACAACTGGCAGATCCTCGATCTTTCTTTCTTCAGACGGAGTATCAGTAACTAGTGCTAGAATTGCAGGATACCCCTTTTGTAGACACTTCTGCGCTTGCATAGCCGAGATAATACCAACCATCGTCCCACTACGATGCCCTTGAACTGATAATGACTCTCCACTAGGGAGAGGAATACGTACAATTTTCTCCTTACACAGAATCTCAGCTTGGTGCTTAGACAGCCAATCCATACCAACCACTATATCAAAACTACCGAGGGTAACAGGAAGGAGATCAATATCAAACACTTGACCCACAAGATCTAGTTTACACCCAAATAGGACATGCGAAGCTTCAATCGTTTTACCATCAGCTAATTCTACTACATGCTTAAATTCTAAAGGTGTTGGAGTTAACCCTAATCGCTGACTAAACTCTAGGGACACATAACTCCAATCGGCACCGGAATCAAATAACACAGAAGCAATAAGATTGTTCACAGAAAACGTACCAGTCACGACATTGCCGTCGTTCCTAGCATCACCAGCACCGATCGTAAATACCCTTCCTCGAGCACCATTGCCCCCATTGTTGCCATTGTTGTTGTTCCCAACATTGTTGTTGTTCTGGCGGTTGTTGTCGTTGGCATTTTGATTCAGCTGAGGGCAATCCCGCTTGATGTGGCCCTCTTCCACACACTGGAAACACCCCTTCTTAAAGCCCTGGTTCTGATGGGGTTGTTGCCTTTGTTGTCGCTGATACTGCTGATTTTGCTGCTGTTGCTGCTTTGGCTGCGGGGCTCTACAGTCTTTGGCCTCATGGCCCACCTTCTCACACCTACGGCAAGTCCGGACACACTGTCCATAATGATGATAACCACACTTGTTGCACTGTGGCTTCTTCCCAACATAGGAGCCCTGATTCTGGTTGCTGCCTTAGCCTTGGTTAACTGAGGACGACTGACTAAAGCTACGGTTATTGTTGTTGTCAGGCCTTTTCTGAGATTGACTGGCACTGGTTGCTTTGTCAGCGTAATTCCATTTTCGCTTGTTATCACTAGCAGGTGTGGTAGCTGTAGCAGCAGAGGTAGTAGCAGATTTACGAGGCGGCAATAAGCCACGCTCGACCTCTTGGTCAGTAATCTTATGTGCCAAACGGATGATCTGGGGTAGATTGTTATGGTTCGCAGCAATGACATACCCCTTTACGGCTGGTGCTAGGCCCTTGAGATACAACTCAATTCTTCGAGATGCAGGTCGAGACAGGTTAGGGCACAAAATTGCTAGTTCATGAGATCGTTTCGTGTAAGCCTCGATCTCGGGCCCTTCCATCTTCAAATCGTAATACTCATTTTCTAGTTTCTATATCTCATCACGAGGACAGTATTCCTCCTGCATTAACTCCTTGAAATCATCCCAAGTAGTGGCATTAGCCATCTCGATACCCAACATCTGCACCTGGGCATTCCACCAAGTTAAGGAACCATCCTCCAAAGTGCCTGTAGCATACTTCACACCGTCCCCCTCGGGACAATTACACATGGCGAATACCGACTCAGCCTTCTTGAACCAACGTAGTAACCCCACAGCCCCTTCAGTCCCCCTGAATGTTTGTGGCTTATAATCCATAAACGTCTTGAAAGTGCAAGCAGGCGGGTGATGACCTAATGGGCGAAAGGAAATACAACACAAGGGTAAGAGTTATGTACGCGACACAGGAATAAAGAAGTTTTTGCACATATCGTACCAGCTTGATAGGCTGCTAATGCCTCAGCCACACGGGTGTTAATCAGACTTGTTAACTGAGCCTGAGTCATCGCGATGTGTCCACGTCCATGGCCTCATCCACCCATGATTCTATATAAGGAGAGAGAACAAGTTTAAGATTTAAGATAAGGTAGGAGTCAAATTTCTCAGTGGCATCTACAAACTACAAAGTTTACGCCACATAACAGGGCAGAACCCTTCTCACACTGGTTAAGCCTCACTGGGACTCACATGCACCTCAAATTATTATTATGTGTGTGTGACAACCGGTAGTTTACGCCCTTAATTACGTGAATTAACAGGCGATTAACGCGATAATAAATAGCGATTAAGACGAAGATAAACTTAATTAGGCCTTTAGTGAGCCTAGAAACGCCCATCCGACTGTACAGGGTGCGTATGACGGTCTGCAGAGAGATTTCGGAATAATAAACGATAACGAAATGAAACCGTACGAAATACTGACAACGCCGACAAACACGGATTAAAGACGGCGACGATGTAATTTTTCGCGATTATTACCGTTATCAACTGATGTGCGTGAGTGTTATTAGTTTTTAATGTGTATGTTAAGCACTTTTTAACACTTTTTAGCCAAGTTTTAAATTTATAAAACACGATATTTACTAACACTAAACACACATATGGGCAAGTGCACCCATCGTGAGCGTAGTATAGTGTTGGCAAGATACCGAGGTCGTCCAAGGACACAAGAGGTTTTAGTACCGGTTTATCCTCAACGTCTAATTAAATCAAAAGTTTAGAAAAAGGTTTTAAACTAGAAAAAGAAAATAAAAACTAACTAAAATGCTGAAAAATAAAAATGAAAGAAAAAAAACAGATAGACAAGATGAATCACTTAGCTCCGACTCGTGTATAGTGTAACCTTTGATTATTTCCGCACTTTTGAAGGCGACGTTACCCTCAACCCAGTAGTTTGAGTCAGCAAGGATACAATCCTAAAGGGTCGGATTATTGAAAGATAATTAATTAAGTTATTAATGCATATTATGGTAGGCCCCCCTTTTGAAGGTGACGTTACCCTCGGCTAAGTAGTCTGAGTCAGCAGGGATACAGTTCTAAGTAGCCGGGTTAAAGTATTAATAGTAGTTTAACTTATGAGGGGATCAAAGAGTTTGGACCCCCGCCATCCAATACCGTTAAGTATTGAAGGAGGTCCTACTAAATTTGACCCAGGTCCTTTGCAGGATCTATACACTGAACAATGGCAAGACTCTTACCAAACCGTTCCCTTAACCCCCGACCAGGTAGCCAACATACCTCCATATAGACCGTGGAGATATGAATGGTGAAAATCTTTTATTTTATATAGACAGTAAAATAATGCCAAGACACCACGGACAAACGATAAGGAAGAATCACCTTCAACATAAAAAACTAGTTATTAAAGTCATTAATACATAACCAAGTAAAAAGTGCGAAAAGATTAAAAATAAAAAGTATTACACTAGACACTTTGTCTTCACCAAGTGATATAAGAGACTTAGGCAAACATGGCCTTGATTGTCAAGAACTCTTACGATCAATCATGGATCCCGAGACGACTCACACACTCTTTGATGGACAATGGATGATGGTGGTGGATGATGGTGTTATGGTGGTGGTGGGTGGTGGGTGAAGTATGAGAGAGGTGGTGTGCCAAGGGATGGTTTGAGCTTGAGCCAAGCACTCCTATTTATAGGCTGAACAGAAGCTCGGGCACGGCCCCGTGTTCAGTGGGCACGACCCCGTGTCCACAACCTTCTCTGTCTTCATTAATTGCTCTTGTCTGTATTAGTTGACCACGGCCCCGTGTCCGCTGGGCACGACCCCGTGTGCAGAAGCATATCTGTACTATTAAGATTTGCCTGGATTCTGCGAATCTTATAGTTGACCACGGCCCCGTGTCCGATGAGCACAGCCTCGTGGTGGGCGATGGAAGCTTCTACAACTTTGTTGGGCACGCCCCCGTGCTCATTGAGCACGGGGCGTGTTCAGCCTTCTGTTCTCTTGTTTTGCTTAGGAAGATGCTGTCGTGGGGTCGGGCATGTCACGTTTGTTCCTTTTCTTGTATTTATGTTAGATTTAGCTGCCTTTTTGCTTCTTTTGTTAATTTGAGCTCATTTAATCCTGAAAATACAAAAGGAAGACAAAAACACACTTTTTCCAACAATAGTACTAAAAAGGGTTAGTTTTATGCCACAATTGATGTAATTTATATGTTGCATTTTGCACACATCAAATACCCCCACACTTGAATCTTTGCTTGTCCTCAAGCAAAGCTCTTTATAATGTGGCTTTACACTCCCAAATGGAATGGGTAGAAGAGAAGGTTTTTGGGCTTGTCATAGAGTGTCGGGATTTCCAAGATTCTTTATTAAGTTTTATTTTTATTTATTTACAATCCTATTCTTCATGATTTATTTAAAACTTTTCATAAGATAAATTACTTATTAGGGCATAACATGCCTCTTTAAAATTCTATTTATATACAAGTTCACATACCTCACGGGGGATCACTCAACACTCGGCCGAAGATGTATTTTAGTGAATCACTCGAGAGCGGCATGGAACTTACTCCTACCATAGGCTTGCCAAGCAATCAATCCTCATCCTTTTTAACTATATACCTTTGTAAATATCAAGAGGACTTTTGGGCGAAGGGTTAGGCTTGGGGTCAAGGTAGGTGGTTGGGTTAGTGGTTAGTGAAAGGGCGAAAAGCGTAACAAGCGTCGGTTTTTGTAAGACTTTCTCTATTTTTCAACTTTTATTTTGATGGAGCTTTTATTCAAACAAAGTTATTTTTGATAAAGTTGTTTGTTTATTTCTCTTTTGCTTCATCATCAATCATTATTTTTTTTAAGGAAAATCATACGAAAAACCAAGCTTGTCACTAAAACAAAGGGTTAAAAATAAAAAGGTTTTGGTGGGTGAAAGGATGTTTGGTTTGGGTTAAGAAATGAAACGGTTTAGGCTCAAAGGGGTTAACTAGGGGGATTTTGGGTATGTGGTATAAAAAAAGAAAAAATAATGGTGTAGAAATAAAAAGGGTTAGTCCTAATGCCTCCATCATTTACTTACTCGGGTTTAAGTTGGTAAGGACCGGGAATGCATCGTCGTGGCAAGTTCTAGAGTCGTAAGAACAAGCGGCTATTCACACAAGAAACGAAAAATGAGCATTTAGTTTAAAGATATATATATTTGTATGCTCAATAAAGGCTCAAAACTCACTTTTGTGGGAATGAATTTTTATGTGATCAAGTATATATAATCAAATTTTAAAATGCCGTTTCATAATTTTCTTTTGTTGGTTCTTTTTATCACGACGCTATCGGTTGTAAATTTGTAAAAATATAACCTTTTTAGAATTTTGAAATTCCCAAATTAAACCAAGACAAGTAAAAAAAATGAAAATTTTTGAAAAAAATTTGGGGTGATTAGCGGTTCCAATAGAGTTTTGTGTAAGGCTTGTTATTAGGACTTGCAAGATTCAAGGTTTTAGCATCCCCCCCACACTTAAATTACACATTGTGCTCAATGTGTCCCAAAAATAAGTTTTTAGTTGATTGAATGTGTAAAAAAGCAAAAATTTGTGTTACTGGGCACGGCCCCGTGTTGTCCGGGCACGACCCCGTGTTCAGGTGCCAGTAACAATATTGAAAAAGAGAAACAGAAGCCTGGAAACGGGGGCGTGTTGGGTGAACACGGCCCGTGTCCAGTTTACCTGAACTGGGCATTTTCTGCAGACTGTGCAGCACGGGGCCGTGTTGGGCGGGCACGACCCGTGCTGAACCTGCTGTAATGAAGAAAGTTCGTCGGATGGCCCTGTTTTCCTGCATGGGGTGCTGGTTCAAGTTTCCCTTGTTTCCCTTGCCATCCTGAGTGTGTTTTATTCCTGAAAATTAAAACTAACAAGAAAACATAAAAATTAATCTAAACTGAACTAAGGATAGTTCCGCGGAATGCCTCCGTGGTGCGCCACGTTTATAAGGGTCCTTGGCTAGACCCAAACATGGTCATATGTCACCCAAGTGGGAAGTTTTGCATCCCATGCTACACCGTCGGAGAGTGTCATCCAAGCTTGAGTCTATGACCTTCACGTAGTTGACCGGGTCTTCGTCTTCTACTTTCTTTCCAACTCCAAACTTCACTTCCTCATCCCCAAACTTTAATGTTAGTGTTCCGTCATTCTTATCCACCACCACTTGGGCGGTGGCTAGAAATGGCCTCCCGAGGATGAGAGGGACATCGGCATCTTCTTCCATATCTAGTATGACAAAGTCGGCCGGGAAGACGAAACTGTCGACTTTGACCAATAGATTTTCAGCGACACCTTGTGGAAATTTGACGGATCTGTCGGCGAGTTGTATGCTCATCTTTGTAGGGCTCGTTTTTCCTAGGCCGAGTCGTTTGAACATTGATGCGGGCATGAGGTTAATGCTAGCCCCAAGATCGGCTAGTGCATTACGAATGGGGGATTCCCCAATCGAGCAAGGAATAGTGAAGCTTCCAGGATCAATTTTCTTTTGTGGGAGTTTGTTGAGTACTAAGGCGGAGCATTCTTCGCCTAAGTTAACTAATTGCAATGATTCAATTTTCCTTTTGTGAGTGAGGAAGTCCCTCATAAATTTTGCATATTTAGGCATTTGGGTTAGGACCTCGATAAAAGGAATATTAACATGCAATTGTTTTAGTAAATTTTCGAACTTTGCGAATTGCTCATCGGTCTTTTGACGAATTAACCGTTCGGGGTATGGAACCGGAGGAGTCTTGGTGGGCTCTTGATTTGGTGGAGAAGCCTTTTCTGGTTGGGACGCAGGTGGAGTCGTGGTTTGGTTGGATTGGCTTCTTTCAGTTGGCGGTAATGGAGCCTCCTCGGGACCCACGGTTCGGTTTCTCAATGTGATGAGATGCACTTGTGCCTTTGGGTTGGTTTCGGTATTGCTTGGTAACGCGCCTTGTGGTCTCTCGGAGAAATTTTGAGCTACTTGATTTAATTGTTTTTCAATGTTTTAAATGCTAGCTTGTTGATTTCTAAAATTCGATTCAAATTGCTGAAATCGATCCGAGTTTTTCTTTTCGGTGTCGGAGATGAGGCGAGATACAGTATCTTCAAGCCTTTCTCGTCCACCTTGTTGTTGAGAAAAGTTTTGTGGTTGTTGAAAGTTAGTTCGTTGATTTTGTTGGTTACTACTATTGCCGGGATCTCTCTAACCAAGGTTAGGGTGGTTACGCCATCCTTGGTTGTAGGTACCCGTTGGTGGACCCGACAGCCTAGGTCTATTATCAATGTAGTTTACCATTTCCGTTTGATCATTTACTTTTTTCATACAACTCCAATTTTCATGTGGTCCACCACACCCCTCACAAGCCATAACCGAGGCCGTTTTTGCCATTTCTAATTTTTTTTATTTTTGAAGAAAGGGCCTCGATTTGAGCTTGTAAAGAAGTGCTTTCATCAACCTTATGGGCAATAGATTTATTGCCTCGGGGAGTGTGCCACTGAAAATTGGTTTGAGCAATTTCCTCAATTTGATTATATATTTCATTTGGGCGACGATTACCTAGAAGTCCCCCAGAGCTAGAATCAAGTGTTTGTCTTGTGTGTGGCAACAACCCATTGTAGAAAGTGGATACTTGTTGCCATACCGCAAGACCGTGATGAGGACACTTTCTTAGTAGCTCCTTGAACCTTTCCCAAGTTTCATATAAGGATTCCCCATCTTCTTGTGAATATGTATTAATTTCAGTCATTAATTTAACCGTTTTAGCAGGAGGGAAATACTTATATAGAAACTTTTGGGCTAGTTCATCCCAGGTGTTTACCGAACCAACTGGGAGGGTATTAAGCCAAGCCTTAGCTCGGTCTTTTATTGAAAATGGAAACATCGGAAGGCGGATGGCGTCGTTTGATGCTCCATTGATCCGAAAGGTATCACATATTTCTAAGAAATTAGTAATATGTAGATGGGGATCCTCGTCCGCAAGCCCATGAAAGGTTGCGGAGTTTTGAAGCATTTGTATCAAATGCGGTCGAAGTTCGAAGTTATTGGCTTCGACATTCGGTGCATTGATAGCGGCGCCGAGATTACCTATAGTGGGCTGTAGGTAATCCATGAGGGTACGTTGGTCCGCCATTGGAGGTGGGTCCCCCGAAACTTTCTCTTGGTTTTTAGCTTTAAGTCTTTTTCTTAGAAAGCGTTCGGGTTCTTCTAGAGGTTCTTTTATGTCTCTACTAGAACTGGAGCTCATGCACTACGTAGGAAGTTCAAATGTGGCATCTGGGTTCCAAGTCCTGCAATAAAAACAGAAAAGAACGTTGGTCAGAAGGTTCACCACGGCCCCGTGTTCAGTGAACACTGCCCGTGGTCGGAGATACAGTGATTGTTTTCCGGATCCCTGTTACTGGGAGTTGGACACGGCCCCGTGCTCAACTCTCTGTGTCACGGCCCCCGGCCCGGTTTGACCCGGTTCAGGAGCCGCGGGACAGAAAATCCCGTGGTATTTATTTAATTGAGTTGACAGCGGAAGATTTTAGCAGGATCTTTTTAAAACAGAAAATGCCTGATTATTTTTTTTCATAATTCAGGATAAAACCCTGATAGTTTACAATAAGGTGATTTCACTGGGAAATCTTTATTTTGAAAAACATGTTTCTTTATTTATTTTTGAGCCACTTCCTTAAGCGTGTAGTGCTTCGCGACACTTTTCCTGTATCACAACAGATCACCGGAAACATGTTTGAAAAAGGTTTTGTCAGCGGGAAAATACTGGTGAATCATTCTTTTTACCAAAAACGACGCATTGTTATAATTTTACAGTATTAAGAGCGATTACAATGTTTCTATATATCAACCATTTACCCACGGTATTTATCACTCGACCACCTATTGGCTATCTCGTTGTCCAATGGTGTCTGTGATTATGGTCATATCACCCCTTGGCTAACCCGTTATCCAATGGTGACGGTTATTAAGTATTGTATACAAAACCCCACATACCGGTTGTAATTGAAGACTACAAAGACTTAATCCCTGTAATTATAACTTTGAAACAGACATGATTTTGAAAGCAAATTGGGTTAAAAGAGAATGACTCACATTGCAGATTTATTTGGGCAGAGTTTAGCCTACTGATTAGCCTGTTTAACCTAATTAAAAATAACAATGTACACGAAACTAGGTTAGTAACTAATACAATATTTACGATAACTCACGAGATGAAACCTTCACAACGAATGACAAAGCGCGATACTTAAACATCCATCGAATTCACGACGAATGACAAAGCATAACCCTAGTGTGAGCAGCACTTAAACATCCATTGGATAGTTTCAATCGATCGGATATTGAATCGTAGTAGCGATCGAGTTATTACCCTGTTGTCGTGGCAACGTTTTGTGAATTGTGTGTGTTTCAGTAGTATTTGGACAATATCTCAGTGCCTGAATCAAATTTTAACGCCGAACGAGTGCCAGAAACCAAGTCCCACAACCCTATATTTATACCTGAAAAACAGCCCCCTCACGTGGCGCGAGGGGCTGTCGCGTGGCGCGAGGGGTGCCCTACTACCATAGGGTAGCCCCGTGTCCGGGTAGCTTGGGTGAGTTGGTCATGCGTTCAATTTCGTTTTACACGTAAAACTGTGTGGATATTACTAACTAGGGTTTACCCCCCCCCCCCCCTGAGTTTTAGGGGCCCTGATCCTGATTCCAATTGTTCTGAAAATTTTAGGGTTTATGCAGGATCACTTGGTGTTCTTAATTAGGGTTTCCTATTGGACAAAATAAAATAATAAATAAGACTTTTGATGAGAGTTGTTACATCCTCCCCACCTTAATAAAAATCTCGTCCTCGAGATTTACTTGAATAGTTGAGGATATTTTCGCTTCATTTCTGATTCCAGCTCCCAAGTGTATTCGGGTCCTCTTTTTGAATCCCACTTGACTTTAACTAGTACTAATCGCTTGTGCTTGAGAAATTTGATCTTTCAGTCTTCTATTTGTAGTGGTTTCTCTACACATTTTAACTTCTCATTTACCTGTATATCTTGAAGAGGTACTACCAGGGATTCGTCAGATAAACATTTCTTGAGATTGGTTACATGAAACACATCATGTACCCCTGCTAGCTCTTCTGGTAGTTGTAAGCGATAAGCAACTGGTCCTATACGTAGGATCACTGAAAATGGTTCCACGTACCTTGGACTTAGCTTTCCTTTCTTACCGAATCGAACTACTCCTTTCCATGGAGAAACTTTCAACAGTACTTTGTCTCCCACTTGGAATTCCAACGGCTTCCGTCTATTCTGGCGATCTCAAGCCGTTTTCAGTCTTTCTTTGATCTGAGTGATCTTGTTGGTAGTTTCTTGCACGATTTCAGGACCTGATAACTGATTTTCTCCTATTTCTGCCCAGCAAACTGGAGTTCTGCATTTTCATCTATATAGTGCTTCAAATGGGGCAGCTTTAATGCTTGCATGATAACTATTGTTATAGGAGAATTCAATCAAAGGTAGGTGATCGTCCCAGTTTCCACCGAAATCTATTACACATGCTCGAAGCATGTCTTCCAGAGTTTGTATCGTCCTTTCACTTTGTCCGGCTGTTTGTGGATGATATGCAGTACTTAAATTTAGTCAGGTTCCCATTGAATCCTGGAAACTTGCCCAGAAATGGGAAGTGAAACGACTATCCCTATCCGATAAAATGGAGAGTGGAACTCCATGTAAGGATACAACTTTATCTACATACAACTTGGCTAACCTTTCCATGCTAAAGGTTTCTTTCATGGGTAGAAAGTGAGCTGACTTGGTTAATCGATCCACAATTACCCAAATCGCATTATTACCTTTTCTGGTTTTGGGTAACTTAGTAACAAAGTCCATTGTTATGAGTTCCCATTTCCATACTGGCATTTCTAATTGTTGTAGTAGACCTGATGGTTTCTGGTGTTCTGCCTTAACTTGTGAACAAGTTAGACACTTAGAAACATATCTAGCTATGTCCTTTTTCATTCCTATCCACCGGAAATTATTCCTTAAATCTTGGTACATCTTATTGTTACCGGGATGCACAGTATACCTAGATTTATGAGCTTCTTCTAAAATTTTATCTCTTAATTCTCCTTGTTTAGGTACCCATATCCTTTTCTTGTGGAATCTCCAGATTCCATCATTTCCTTGCTCTAATTCTTTTATTCGTCCTTTCATTCCTGCAGCATCGTTCTTGATTGTTGTTTCTTGAACATTCTTTAGTTGTTCCATTAAATCTAACTGTAGATTTAATCTAAGAGCACGAACCCGTCGTTGTTTCTCATGATACTTACGACTTAAGGCATCTGCAACTACGTTTGTCTTTCCTTCGTGATATTGAATATCACAGTCGTAGTCGCTTAATATTTTCAACCATCTCCTTTGTCTCATGTTTAACTCTTTTTTCCCAAATATGTACCTTACACTTTTATGATCCGTATAGACAGTAAACTTACTTCCATACAGATAATGTCTCCAAATCTTAAGGGCAAAAATTATGGCTCCTAACTCTAAATCATGAGTCGTATAGTTTTCCTCGTGCCTTTTCAATTGCCTTGATGCATACACAATTACCTTCTTGCGTTGCATTAGCACACCTCCTAATCCTAGCTTAGAGGCATCACAGTATACTTCAAAATCTTCTGTTCCTTCTGGTAAGGCTAGAATTTGAGCATTTGTTAACTTTTGTTTTAAAAGCCTAAAGGCTTCTTCTTGCTTAGGTCCCCATTCAAACTTAACCGCTTTACAGGTTAGCTTAGTTAATGGCACCACTATTTTAGAAAAATCTTTAATAAAGCGCCTATAGTATCCAGCTAATCCTAAAAAGCTTCTAATTTCCATGGCTGACTGTGGAATCTTCCATTTAGTAATTGCTTCTATTTTAGAGGGATCTACGTGAATACCTTCGTGGTTCACCATGTGTCCTAAAAATTGCACTTCCTGTAACCAAAATTCACACTTCGAGAATCTGGCGTAAAGCTTTTCTTTTCTTAACAAAGTTAAGAGTGCATGCAAGTGCTGACAATGCTCGTCCTGACTTTTGGAATAAATAAGTATATCGTCAATGAAGACAATTACAAATTTATCTTAGTACGGTTTACAGATTCTATTCATCATGTCCATAAATGCTGCAGGTGCATTCGTTAATCCGAAGGGCATGACTGTAAACTCGTAATGACCATACCTAGTTCTGAAAGCAGTTTTAGATATGTCTTCTTCTTGTACCTTTAATTGATGATATCCGGAGCGTAAGTCGATTTTAGAAAAGTATCTAGCTCCTTGAAGTTGATCGAAAAGATCATCAATCCTAGGTAATGGGTATCGATTCTTAATTGTAACCTTATTCAGTTCCCTATAATCGATACACATTCGCATCGAACCATCATTTTTCTTTACAAACAACACTGGTGCTCCCCAAGGGGATGAACTAGGTTGTATGAATCCTTTACTTAACAATTCATCTAATTGTTTCTTTAGTTCTAACATTTCTGTGGGCACTAACCGATAAGGTGCCTTGGCTATCGGTGTAGTTCTAGGAATTAAATGAATTCTAAATTCTACCTCCCTATCTGGTGGTAATCCTGGTAACTCTTTTGGGAATACATCTGGGTATTCTGATATTACAGGAATGTCCCTAAGTTCCTTACCTTTAGTGTTAATGATTACTGAAATCATATACACTACTCCTTGCTTTCGTTCATAACTAGAAACTTTCATTACTGAAATGAACTTCATGGGTTTTTGCGGCTTATCCCCTGTAATCATAATTACTTGTCCGGTGGGTGCACGAATTTCTATGGAGTTCTTATCACATAGGATTCGAGCATGGTTGGCTACTAACCAATCCATTCCTAACACCACATCGAATCCTGCTAAATTCATAGGTAACAGTTTTGCAGAAAATTTATGACCTGAAAGTTCTATATTTCCTTTTTGCAAAACCTTATCTATTTTAACAGAATTCCCATTTGCCGTTTCGACTGTAAAAATCTGCCTAAGGTTGGTTAAGGGTAAATTAAGAGCTTGGCAGAATAAAGTATTGATAAAACTTTGGTTTGCACCAGAGTTGACGGGTGGTCCATTTGACAACCCTTAATCATGTTAAAAGACGAAATAATCCTTAACTTAATCGTGTAATTATCTTGAATTAGATAACTACTGTTGCTTATGTTTCAGGTGCAGTTCGGGAGCTAAAAGATGGATTAAACGCAGCTTTGGAGGATTTGGAGATGAACGGGTCGAGCGTGGGACAAGAGATGAAACAAAGAAGAAAAGTCAGATCATTACCGTAAATTACGGTCTTACCGTAATTTACGGTAGACCTGTTATGCAGCTGGAACCCACCGTAAATCAGTAAAAACTTGCCGTAACATGATGAAGTCCACCGTAAATTACGGTGGAGCCGTAATTTACGGTGGAGGCCGCGACCAGACTTGTAACTGCTCATTAAAAACGGTTTTTATGGTGTCTTTTGGGTTGTTCTTATCATTGGACGTTTTTGGATCATCTTGGGGGCGAATTTTTGGCTACTTGCTTGGTTTGTGAACAATTCTTATCATCCGGTTTGTATTTTCGATTCGTATGAACATTGGTTTGATTATGATGATGATTCACCGAGCCATGTCCGGCTAAACTCTTCGGTGATCATCTTAGGTGAATGTTTCTTGAACTTTTGTGTGTTTTATTTCTGAATTTCTAGAATGATAACTTGCGTTGCTTGAATATCATGGTGTATGTTTGATTGCTTGTAACTTGTTAATCGATAGTGCAATTTCTAGTCTTAATCGTACGTTCTTGGTGCCGTTGGCAATCGAGATATCACGGGAAGGGTTAGGGTTGGTTATTGATTAATTGGTCATCGGGAAACAACCTCGCGTTTATATAATCCGAGTACTTTGTCCCCTTTTATCACTTCAATCATCTATACACGAGTTATGTCTATGTAACTCTTTCTAGTTGGAATTACACACAATTGTTTAAAGAAACTGAAACCTAAGATGATCATTGTTCTCTCCTAACTTGTTTTACAGCCAACTTTGATTTGAATTAGTTTTTAATTTAGTTTTCTAAAACAACAATCCAAATTCTTGAAATTTAATTTCTGCAATTTAGTTTAATATTAATTTAAGTACAAAGCTATACAATCGACACATTTTCCACATACTCCCTGAGTTCGATACCCTCTTACCACTATCTATAGTTGTTTGGGGATTAAATTTGCGTGATCCACGACAATCACGTCAAATTTTGGCGCCGTTGCCGGGGAGATACGGCCAACTTGCAAACCAAAGTTTTATCAATCGTTGACCACTCAAATGGGTCAACTTGCAAGTGACGTGGCGATGTTAAAGAAAGCAAAAGGCCAGCTACCGAGTGATACGGTGCCAAATCCCAAGAACATAAAAAGCATTAACATCAATGTGGTAAGCACCGTTCCAAATACTAAATTTAATGAAACATTGCTAACTTCTTCGTATCAATTGAATGCAGGTTTGGAAAAAGACGCCGAAGTCGAGAATGATAAAGAGTGTGAAGCGCCAATCGTGCCTATCCGTGTGGGAAAATTAAAAATCCCTCACGCATTGTTGGACTACGGGGCAAGCATGAGTGTGCTACCAAGCGATTTATACGATATGTACGACTTTGGTCCACTTGAAGGTATAGACACCATGGTGAGCTTGGCAGATGGAAGTTGGAGGCGTCCACGGGGAATGGTTAGGAATGTTAAGATTCAGTTGGGAGAGTTTGAATACCCGGTGGATTTTCTAGTTTTGGACTATGCTTCTACCAACATGGCATCACAACAAAGGGTAATTTTAGGTCGACCGTTTCTATATATTGCAAATGCTCAAATTAATTGTAGAGACGAGATTATTACCATGACCGAAAAGAACCGTAGGTTGTATTTTGATGTTCAAACTAGAGGGATTAGTTATGAGCCCATTGAGAGGAAGGGTGGTGAGTCTATTGATTGTATGAAAAATGTGTTACCACGAATGAGAAAAAAACACCCACCGGACCGTGAAGAAACATATATGGGTGCGAGCAGGAGCGTATTTGATTACCCACCGAGTCAAAATGAGACGGATGCATTTTGCCCAAAGACAAGTTACAGTGGGGGAGGTGATAGGAACCGATTCTTTGAGCCACCATAAATGGGGGTGGCACGGTCTGGCTGAAGACGCGAAACTTAGCGCTGCTCGGGAGGCAACCCGAGGTTTTTCACTGATCTTGTTATTTTGTTAGTTTTCTTTGTTTCAGGGCCATGGCAACATTCAAGTGTGGGGAAGATGTACGGATATTTGGGTGAAGGTGGTGATAGGAAGTCGGATTATCTACAACATCTGTTGTGGCAAACTTCACCAATAGTGGTGTCACTTGCATCACACATTATCTCGAACGGCTTTGACCAATCCGGTGGTTGCAAGATAGGAGCTTTGACCAGATGTTCCTTCAAAACAGTGAAAGCTTGCATACACTCATTAGTAAAATCAAATGGGACATCTTTTAATAACAAGTTGCATAAGGGTTTGGTGATAACACTAAAACCCTTTATGAAACGTCTATAGAAACCCGCATGTCCCAAGAATGACCTTACACCCTTAACATTTTTAGGAGGTGGCAACGATGCTATTACCCGTATTTTTGCCTTATCCACCTCCATCCCTCTTTCAGAAATTACATGACCCAACACAATGCCTTCTTGCACCATGAAATGACTTTTCTCCCAACTTAGCACTAGATTTTTCTCAACGCACCTTTTTAAAACCTTTTGTAATTCGTTGAGACAAGCATCAAAAGTAGTGCCAAAAATGGAGAAGTCATCCATAAATACTTCGAGCGACTCTCCAACCATGTCCGAGAAGATACTCATCATACATCGTTGGAAAGTTGCCGGAGCATTGCACAAGCCAAATGGCATTCGCCGAAAGGCAAAGGTGCCATATGGACAAGTGAAAGTGGTCTTGTGTTGGTCATCCGGGTGTATGGCTATTTGATTGTAACCCGAGTACCCATCTAAGAAGCAATAATATTTTTGACCCGACAATTTTTCAATAAACCCGACAATTTTTCAATAATTTAGATGGGTACTCGGGTTACAATCAAATAGCCATACACCCGGATGACCAACACAAGACCACTTTCACTTGTCCATATGGCACCTTTGCCTTTCGGCGAATGCCATTTGGCTTGTGCAATGCTCCGGCAACTTTCCAACGATGTATGATGAGTATCTTCTCGGACATGGTTGGAGAGTCGCTCGAAGTATTTATGGATGACTTCTCCATTTTTGGCACTACTTTTGATGCTTGTCTCAACGAATTACAAAAGGTTTTAAAAAGGTGCGTTGAGAAAAATCTAGTGCTAAGTTGGGAGAAAAGTCATTTCATGGTGCAAGAAGGCATTGTGTTGGGTCATGTAATTTCTGAAAGAGGGATGGAGGTGGATAAGGCAAAAATACGGGTAATAGCATCGTTGCCACCTCCTAAAAATGTTAAGGGTGTAAGGTCATTCTTGGGACATGCGGGTTTCTATAGACGTTTCATAAAGGGTTTTAGTGTTATCACCAAACCCTTATGCAACTTGTTATTAAAAGATGTCCCATTTGATTTTACTAATGAGTGTATGCAAGCTTTCACTGTTTTGAAGGAACATCTGGTCAAAGCTCCTATCTTGCAACCACCGGATTGGTCAAAGCCGTTCGAGATAATGTGTGATGCAAGTGACACCACTATTGGTGAAGTTTGCCACAACAGATGTTGTAGATAATCCGACTTCCTATCACCACCTTCACCCAAATATCCGTACATCTTCCCCACACTTGAATGTTGCCATGGCCCTGAAACAAAGAAAACTAACAAAATAACAAGATCAGTGAAAAACCTCGGGTTGCCTCCCGAGCAGCGCTAAGTTTCGCGTCTTCAGCCAGACCGTGCCACCCCCATTTATGGTGGCTCAAAGAATCGGTTCCTATCACCTCCCCCACTGTAACTTGTCTTTGGGCAAAATGCATCCGTCTCATTTTGACTCGGTGGGTAATCAAATACGCTCCTGCTCGCACCCATATATGTTTCTTCACGGTCCGGTGGGTGTTTTTTTCTCATTCGTGGTAACACATTTTTCATACAATCAATAGACTCACCACCCTTCCTCTCAATGGGCTCATAACTAATCCCTCTAGTTTGAACATCAAAATACAACCTACGGTTCTTTTCGGTCATGGTAATAATCTCGTCTCTACAATTAATTTGAGCATTTGCAATATATAGAAACGGTCGACCTAAAATTACCCTTTGTTGTGATGCCATGTTGGTAGAAGCATAGTCCAAAACTAGAAAATCCACCGGGTATTCAAACTCTCCCAACTGAATCTTAACATTCCTAACCATTCCCCGTGGACGCCTCCAACTTCCATCTGCCAAGCTCACCATGGTGTCTATACCTTCAAGTGGACCAAAGTCGTACATATCGTATAAATCGCTTGGTAGCACACTCATGCTTGCCCCGTAGTCCAACAATGCGTGAGGGATTTTTAATTTTCCCACACGGATAGGCACGATTGGCGCTTCACACTCTTTATCATTCTCGACTTCGGCGTCTTTTTCCAAACCTGCATTCAATTGATACGAAGAAGTTAGCAATGTTTCATTAAATTTAGTATTTGGAACGGTGCTTACCACATTGATGTTAATGCTTTTTATGTTCTTGGGATTTGGCACCGTATCACTCGGTAGCTGGCCTTTTGCTTTCTTTAACATCGCCACGTCACTTGCAAGTTGACCCATTTGAGTGGTCAACGATTGATAAAACTTTGGTTTGCAAGTTGACCGTATCTCCCCGGCAACGGCGCCAAAATTTGACGTGATTGTCGTGGATCACGCAAATTTAATCCCCAAACAACTATAGATAGTGGTAAGAGGGTATCGAACTCAGGGAGTATGTGGAAAATGTGTCGATTGTATAGCTTTGTACTTAAATTAATATTAAACTAAATTGCAGAAATTAAATTTCAAGAATTTGGATTGTTGTTTTAGAAAACTAAATTAAAAACTAATTCAAATCAAAGTTGGCTGTAAAACAAGTTAGGAGAGAACAATGATCATCTTAGGTTTCAGTTTCTTTAAACAATTGTGTGTAATTCCAACTAGAAAGAGTTACATAGACATAACTCGTGTATAGATGATTGAAGTGATAAAAGGGGACAAAGTACTCGGATTATATAAACGCGAGGTTGTTTCCCGATGACCAATTAATCAATAACCAACCCTAACCCTTCCCGTGATATCTCGATTGCCAACGGCACCAAGAACGTACGATTAAGACTAGAAATTGCACTATCGATTAACAAGTTACAAGCAATCAAACATACACCATGATATTCAAGCAACGCAAGTTATCATTCTAGAAATTCAGAAATAAAACACACAAAAGTTCAAGAAACATTCACCTAAGATGATCACCGAAGAGTTTAGCCGGACATGGCTCGGTGAATCATCATCATAATCAAACCAATGTTCATACGAATCGAAAATACAAACCGGATGATAAGAATTGTTCACAAACCAAGCAAGTAGCCAAAAATTCGCCCCCAAGATGATCCAAAAACGTCCAATGATAAGAACAACCCAAAAGACACCATAAAAACCGTTTTTAATGAGCAGTTACAAGTCTGGTCGCGGCCTCCACCGTAAATTACGGCTCCACCGTAATTTACGGTGGACTTCATCATGTTACGGCAAGTTTTTACTGATTTACGGTGGGTTCCAGCTGCATAACAGGTCTACCGTAAATTACGGTAAGACCGTAATTTACGGTAATGATCTGACTTTTCTTCTTTGTTTCATCTCTTGTCCCACGCTCGACCCGTTCATCTCCAAATCCTCCAAAGCTGCGTTTAATCCATCTTTTAGCTCCCGAACTGCACCTGAAACATAAGCAACAGTAGTTATCTAATTCAAGATAATTACACGATTAAGTTAAGGATTATTTCGTCTTTTAACATGATTAAGGGTTGTCCAATGGACCACCCGTCAACTCTGGTGCAAACCAAAGTTTTATCAATACTTTATTCTGCCAAGCTCTTAATTTACCCTTAACCAACCTTAGGCAGATTTTTACAGTCGAAACGGCAAATGGGAATTCTGTTAAAATAGATAAGGTTTTGCAAAAAGGAAATATAGAACTTTCAGGTCATAAATTTTCTGCAAAACTGTTACCTATGAATTTAGCAGGATTCGATGTGGTGTTAGGAATGGATTGGTTAGTAGCCAACCATGCTCGAATCCTATGTGATAAGAACTCCATAGAAATTCGTGCACCCACCGGACAAGTAATTATGATTACAGGGGATAAGCCGCAAAAACCCATGAAGTTCATTTCAGTAATGAAAGTTTCTAGTTATGAACGAAAGCAAGGAGTAGTGTATATGATTTCAGTAATCATTAACACTAAAGGTAAGGAACTTAGGGACATTCCTGTAATATCAGAATACCCAGATGTATTCCCAAAAGAGTTACCAGGATTACCACCAGATAGGGAGGTAGAATTTAGAATTCATTTAATTCCTAGAACTACACCGATAGCCAAGTAATACTTCCAACATACATCAAATAACATTACATACTACTAAACAATCACTAATCACTATAAAACCGGGTCAAGTTGGGTAAATTTTTAGGTAAGTAACTAGGGGTAACAATCGATAGGCTTTTAAGGCACAAAATGGGCAACTAAATGTCCAAACCCCCGCCCCTCTCACTACCATGCTCATATATATAACTTATGAGGTCCAACCCCCCAAATCCCACACTCACTCACACCAACGACGAGGCTACCTAAATGCCCTTATCCTTTTTGCATTTATATCTAACTAAGGACTCAAATCGCATTCAAGCACAAGTTCTAATGCACCCCCACCCGTAGCCACTCTCATCAAAGATAAACATTATTTATATACAAGTGTGGCTACAACTCTCACCAAGAATGAAAAAGGGGATCAAGGGTTGCCGGTGCACCAACTTGGGGTTAATCTAGGGTGTTCAAATTTTCACATCGTTTCACTTGGCTCAAAATTTTTCAAAATCTTAAAAATTTCCCCCCATCCCCACACTTGGGATACATTGACCCCAATGTATGGTTTTGAGAGGTTTTGATCACTAAAAACCTTTTCAACATCAACAAAAACGCTTCTTTACTCAAACCCCAAATTTCTTTTTGTACTTTTCATTTTATAATTTTTTTATGTTTTTCATCTTTTTAACATAAACACCACCACTCAATCACCAACCCAAACACAACACATCAAAACACCACCCAACCTCCCAATCCTTAAACAAACCAACTAGCAAATATGCACAAAATATACAAAAGGAGAAACACAACCTTACTAATAGTAGCGCGGTCCCGGAGGTCCAAAAACGGAAGACATCACGTCATTCCATTCACCGAACGCGAACGAACCACTACTACTTCCTCCTTCTTGTTGTTGCGCTCCCTCTCGTTGCCTCGGGTCAACCCATTGCGAGTGATGGATCGGCGGGGTTGGATACGACATACTACCATCATATGGTGGTAGCGAAGCATAATCCACATGTTGTGGATCCACAACCACCGGCCGCCCGGCATGATAATCCGCATGCAATCGCCTTTCTTGATCATCAAAATAATTGTTATTTATTTCCACTTCCCGGGAATACGCATGTGTGCGATTCCATAACTCATGACGATCCAAGCTATGTTTCAAGGCCCGCTCCATACTCGCACTATTTCTTGTGTTTTGATCAAACAACGTCCTTTCCGACCCCGACCACGTATCAAACACAGACGTCGGAGGACGTTGATTAGCAATCACCTCTTGCATGGTGCCCTCATAGGCCCAACCCGGTACATACGATTGCTGCGTATAATCATAAAACACCCCACCATGACCCTGACCATAACCACCTTGAACCACATTTTCACCACCATGCGGCGCGTCCGCATAGTCTTCATCTCCACTCGGAACTACCTCTTCATCGCTCTCTGGCTCATCCGGCTCTCCCGGTAACAAATCTCTTGCACCCAACTTTATTGCCCTCCACCGTTGCCCTTCCGACTTCAACTTGTGATACCGCTCCGACTGAGTATACGTCCAAACATTCCCCAACTTATCCAACGTAAAAGGCTGATGCCTTTTCGTTGCTCCTCGATCTTCGGATGTAATCGCCTTCTGTTGCTTCATCAACCCCGTAATCATTCGACAGTACGGGACGATGTCTCTTCCATACTTGTTCCGACAGATCCATACATGGTTCATAATGAGATAACGTATAGGAAAACGCGGACCCCCGTGCATCAACGAATAAAGAACAGGCACTTCAGGAAACCTCACCTGATCTTTATCTCCCCTCCTTGGAATAACATTAAGAGCTTGGCAGAATAAAGTATTGATAAAACTTTGGTTTGCACCAGAGTCAAATAATACTTTTGCGTAAACGTTGTGAACTAGGAACGTACCAGCTATCACATCTAGAATGAGTTCTACCTCCTGAGTAGTTAATTGGAATGCTCGAACATTCTTCTTGGTAGTTCCGTCGATCGGTTTGGCTTTATTGTCTGCTGGTTTGACCAATTTAGGGCATTCTGGTTTGAAATGTCCAGCTTCTCCACAGTTATAGTAGATTCTTGTTTTCTTTCTGCAGTCTTCTTCACGATGTCCTACAACTTTCAAAAGTTGCAGGTTACATTGCATTTTCCAAAATGTTTCTTTCTGCAATTCCGGCAGAACAGCAGAGTTGAGGATTGCCCCGTTCCTCTTTTCTTGAAGTTGTTATTATTACCCATACGAAACCCTTGGGTAATTTTCTGAGCTAATTCATTCTTCCAGTTTTCATCTCTTGTGCGTATCAGCTCGTCAGTTAGGGTGTTAGCTAATTCTACCGCATCGTCAATAGTGCGAGGTCTAGCAGCTTTAACGATATTACGGATTTCACTAATCAATCCCCAAATATAGCGAGAAATAAGTATCGGTTCTGGCGAAGCCAGTGTTGGTACTACTCTAGCATATTCGAAGAATGTCGAAGTATATCCTCGACAATCTACACCAATCATTCTATGGTTTAGGAACTTATTCTCCATTTGTTCCTTTTCATATTCGGGACATAATTTTCTTTCTATTAGCTGCTTAAATTCCTCCCAACTCATGGCATAGGCCATATTTCTTCCTTTGGCTTGAAGTACCGTATTCCACCATTCTAGTGCCCCTTCTTTAAAAAGATTTGACGCGTATATGACCTTGTCTTCTTCAGCACATTTACTTATTGTAATTACTGCTTCAGTTTTCTCCAACCAACGCAGTGCCGCAATCGCCCCTTCATTGCCTGCAAATTCAGCTGGTTTACAAGCAAGAAATTCTTTGTAAGTGCAACCAGGCGTTGCAGCTTTTATTTTCTTAGGGAGTGGGGCCTGCCGTAGATCATTATTGTTGTTAGTATGATTACCGCCTCCGTTTACGCTATTACTGAAGTTATCTTCTTGAGTACGTTTACTAGGAATGATTTGTTGAGGTTCAACAGGCTTCTGGGCAGCAGCAAGGATTGCTGGAATATCATTGGCTATTCCTTGAGCAACGATATTTTCTATATCTTGCTTAGTCATAAATTGATCCTCCTTGTGTTGCTCAGATTGGTTAACCTCGATAACTGGTTCATTATTAGCGTTTTCCATCTGATAATTAATATATATAATTTATTAGTATAGAGTAAATAGCAATTATACACAAAACAATCATACAAATTTCACAACACACATATATATCCAAAATTATTGATTCCTAGATTTCCCTTTTTATATATCATATTATGCATCCGTACACACTGTTATTTTACAAAGTTTTATTTTTATCTTACAATATTATATTTTTATTATTATTATTATTATTATACAATCACAGCTCCGTTCTCACATCATCCCTTTTTCTGATAATTTAGAAACGACGCTCCCTTTTGTCGTACTTCCAGGAGATTTGCTCTCCCACCTCCCGAATCCTGTTTCCTACACCTATCAGCTCCTCGCCAAAATGGCGGAGTTCAGCTAAATTTTCATTGCTCATTGGTGGGTTTTGTATAGGTTCTGGGTCGAACTGAGGGAAAAAGGTATAAGGATTATTAAGGAGGTTTTGAAACTGCCAGTCATTAGTCCACCACTCGTCCATTTCTCCTAGAGGTTGGGTGTGGATCAGAGGGTCTGGAATGGCTGGTTCTAAGTTTATTGGAAGTTGGGTTTCAGCAGGATAAGGGTAAAGGTTATTATTAATAGGCCTGAGAATATCGCAGCTTGCCAGTACACGATCTAATTCCTCCTGTAATGGCAATTCCTCGACTTGCTTAGAAATTTCCCCAATTTCCATTTCTACTTGCCTAGAATCTTCCCCGATTGCAATTTCTTTTCCTTTATCTATGGGATTCTCCATTTTGGGAATTCTCCTAGTTGCTGGTTTCCTTCTGCGTACACGCCTCCATCCTACGAATCTTCTCCTTTTCTTAGGTTTTGGTTTCTCCAGAGGTGGAGCATTGAATTCCATAGGTTCTTCTATATCGGGTATGTAACCAGTAAAGTCTCTGGAAACTTCTATTTTCACCGGATAGAGATTGAGATTCTGAAGGGCTTTAGATAACACATTCATGCTGTTTAGCATATACAAAATGCTAAGTTAAAATTTTATAATAAAAAATCTCTTAGATAAACATTCAAGTATTATTGCACACCATATGACTTAATTTAATACAAAGGACAACTGACAATTAAAACATACTAGGGTTTATTGTAAACTTATTTATTTACTGGGTAAAGTTTCTGGCTTGTAGGTGATATGGGTGCTAGGACTGGGTCAAGGTATTTAAATGTTTGCATTTACTACCACAGTAGCTAGCATATAGAGATCTGCCCATTTTTCATCTAACTTGTCTTCCCATGGTGGGTTACTGCCTAATTCCTGGGTTTCTTGATTAACCCTCACTTCTTTTGGTTGTAATTTCTTTATTTTCTCCTGACTTTTCCTAATAATCGAACTTCTTTTATTAGGAGAAAGTGGTTCCTCATATTGTGCCTTTTGAACAAATATTCCTTCCTCAGTATTTTGTTGGGCATTTTGAGGATGAAGTTCCTTTTTCTTTCGGTGAAATATCTAATTTATGGTAGATATCCGAAAGTCTTTGCTAACCCATACTGTAAACAAATATTCAAATAATAAAACACGTAATCACAAAAATAGCAATCAGTAAAATTAAGTATTTTCTAAATACTTAATTGGCTTAAATCAGTGGCTCTGATACCACCTTTTTCTGTTACGGCCCCCGGCCCGGTTTGACCCGGTTCAGGAGCCACGGGACAGAAAATCCCGTGGTATTTATTTAATTGAGTTGACAGCGGAAGATTTTAGCAGGATCTTTTTAAAACAGAAAATGCCTGATTATTTTATTTCATAATTCAGGATAAAACCCTGATAGTTTACAATAAGGTGATTTCACTGGGAAATCTTTATTTTACAAAACATGTTTCTTTATTTATTTTTGAGCCACTTCCTTAAGCTTGTAGTGCTTCGCGGCACTTTTCCTGTATCACAACAGATCACCTGAAACATGTTTGAAAAAAGTTTTGTCAGCGGGGAAATACTGGTGAATCATTCTTTTTACCAAAAACGACGCATTGTTATAATTTTACAGTATTAAGAGCGATTACAATGTTTCTATATATCAACCATTTACCCACGGTATTTATCACTCGACCACCTATTGGCTATCTCGTTGTCCAATGGTGTCTGTGATTATGGTCATATCACCCATTGGCTAACGCGTTGTCCAATGGTGACGGTTATCAAGTATTGTATACAAAACCCCAGATACCGGCTGTAATTGAAGACTACAAAGACTTAATCCCTGTAACTATAACTTTGAAAACAGACATGATTTTGAAAGCAAATTGGGTAAAAAGAGAATGACTCACATTGCAGATTTATTTGGGCAGAGTTTAGCCTACTGATTAGCCTGTTTAACCTAATTAAAAATAACAATGTACACGAAACTAGGTTAGTAACTAATACAATATTTACGATAACTCACGAGATGAAACCTTCACAACGAATGACAAAGCGCGATACTTAAACATCCATCGAATTCACGACGAATGACAAAGCATAACCCTAATGTGGGCAGCACTTAAACATCCATTGGATAGTTTCAATCGATCGGACATTGAATCGTAGTAGCGATCGAGTTATTACCCTGTTGTCGTGGCAACGTTTCGTGAATTGTGTGTGTTTCAGTAGTATTTGGACAATATCTCAGTGCCTGAATCAAATTTTAACGTCGAACGAGTGCCAGAAACCAAGTCCCACAACCCTATATTTATACCTGAAAAACAGCCCCCTCGCGTGGCACGAGGGGCTGTCGCGTGGCGCGAGGGGTGCCCTACTACCATAGGGTAGCCCCGTGTCCGGGTAGCTTGGGTGAGTTGGTCATGCGTTCAATTTCTTTTTACACGTAAAACTGTGGATATTACTAACTAGGGTTTACCCCCCCCCCCCCGAGTTGTAGGGGCCCTGATCCTGATTCCAATTGTTATGAAAATTTTAGGGTTTATGCAGGATCACTTGGTGTTCTTAATTAGGGTTTCCTATAGGACAAAATAAAATAATAAATAAGACTTTTGATGAGAGTTGTTACACTCTGTAACTCGGAAAATAAAAACTGCCAGTAACAATGCTGGGCACGGCCCGTGTCCGACCAGGCACGGCCCGTGCTGAGCTCTACAGAAGTTGAAAAATAAAAAAAAATCCTAAAAAAATAGAAAAATAAGAAAAACGATTAGGCCGTTGATTCCTAACTTTCTTAAAATCCTTGTGTTCCCCGGCGATGGCGCCAAAAAAAACTTGATGTGCGTGAGTGTTATTAGTTTTTAATGTGTATGTTAAGCCCTTTTTAACACTTTTTAGCCAAGTTTTAAATTTATAAAACACGATATTTACTAACACTAAACACACATATGGGCAAGTGCACCCATCGTGAGCGTAGTATAGTGTTGGCAAGATACCGAGGTCGTCCAAGGACACAAGAGCTTTTAGTACCGGTTTATCCTCAACGTCTAATCAAATCAAAAGTTTAGAAAAAGGTTTTAAACTAGAAAAAGAAAATAAAAACTAACTAACATGCTGAAAAATAAAAATTAAAGAAAAAAAAAACAGATAGACAAGATGAATCACTTGGCTCCGACTCGTGTATAGTGTAACCTTTGATTATTTCCGCACTTTTGCACTTTTTAAGAGATTATCTTAGTTATTGTAGTCACTACTAGAAAATTGAGTTTTTGCCACCGCATTTTCGGTCGCAATACGGTAGCAATTGCTCTATTGCCACCATTTTGCAACCGAAATTGTGGTGACAAAAACACCCGTGTCAATTGCCCAATTGTCACCAAATAGTGACCACTTTTGTATTTTGCTACCACATTTTTGCCACCAAAAAGACGGTCAAAATTATTTGTGACCGCTCATTGTTTGCTACGAGGTTGCCACGGTCCTGTTTGCATCCGAGTTGTGACGATTTTTTGCCACCATTTTGGTACCATTTAGCCATCAATATTGCCACCATTTAGCCACCAATTTCATTTGTGACTATTTCTTTTGTTACCATTTTGGTACCATTTAGCTACTGATTTTCATTGAATTTGTCACCATACTGTTTTTTTTTTTGTCAAAATTACATTTCAATAAAATTACAAAACTATATAAAACAATCCAATAAAATTACAAAATCCCAATATTATATAAAACATATGTATTTCAGTTTTTCCTGTTTCAAAATATAAACATTCTAATAAAAATACAAATTAAATCATTATATACCAAAATTATCCTAATATTGAAACATTCAAAACTTAGTTTACAGCCTATCTTCGAAGCATAGCTGTTATCATAGCTTCAATTTGTGACATCGTATTGACTATTGAACATAACATCTTTATCCACCTTATCCTTTTCTTTTTAGCCAACAAACCCCACAATAATTCCATTTAAGGTTTCTTTTTCTTCATCTTTTTTCTTAACAAGCTCCTTGATAACCAAGTTCAACTTTCAATCTACAAAACAACCAATGAATAGAATCAAGAAATCCGAATTAAAAAAAAAACTGATAACGGGTGAAGTTGGTTGCAGAGTAACAAAATCCAATTGTGAGTTGATTGGTTCGGGTACTTGGACTTTTGAAACAAATATCATAAACCAAACACAATAACATTGGAAAACAATAGAAGTGCACACAAGCGGACAAGCAATCAAGTATTGGTGAGAAATTAGGGTGCCTATGACCTTTGTTGACTTATAATCTACTCAAAGCTTGAGTTGGAAGAAACCATAATATCTCCATCTGCATCTTGTTTACAAGAATCATAACGAACACAAATGGTGAGAAAACTTTAAAATCTCACTATGAACTACTGTTTATGTGATTCCACTTATGTTAAATAGTAAACAAAAATATTTTTATAGTTGAAAATTTTATAAGTCTAAAAAGGAATAAACATACCTCAGGGTGTTATATGACATTGCCTAACTCATACACTGTATTGTTTTTGAATTAATTTATTTGTATACAACTATCATTTAGCAGTAATAATGTTGTATTTAATTTACTAATTTAAAATGCAATATTTAAGCTCTAAACCAAGAAGAACAAGCATAGAAATCCGCCAATAAACCCAGAAAAGAATACTTCAACTTAACATATAATCTCAAACAAAATGAATGCAACTAAAAAACGAAACTGACCCTTGGAGAAGACAAGGGATTGACCAGTGTATTGCTCCAAAATCTAAGTACAGAAATCAGAAATCAGAAACTTATAAACAACAATGAACAAAATAATAGATACAAACAATTACATTCTTCATTTACAATTCCTATACAATACCAGAAAATGTAACTTTTTTAAATTTTGTTGTTTAGAGTCAAAACAAATTAATAGGTGTAATTTTAGGGTTGATCAAGAGTCAAGACTTATTAGGTTCGATTGGGTTGACATGTTCACCTTTATTTATAACTTTATAATTAGTTAATATATCAAACAAGCTTGCAAAATAATGACTAAAGTGTTCAAATTTGGGTGAAAATTTCAAACTAGTTAACATTCGCATGGGTTAAACTAGGCTATGTTTTATCTTAAACGGGTCAAATTTGAACAAAACCGAGCTGCTTGGTTTCAAAATGAACCGAGTTCGAGCATTAAAAAGTCACTTGATTCTAAAAATCCGGACCAAACCAATTCGCACGGTTTTAAACTAAACCGAGTTTGAGCATTGCTGTGTTTGGTTCGGGTCAACGCGTGAACAACCTACTTCGTATTAGAATGATTATTAGATAACTCAACAAAATATGCATCAAAACCTAGCCATACTAGTTATATATGGATATTGTAAGTGTTTCAGTTTCAACAATCAACTATATCAAGCTTATTTTTTTTGTGGAAGACTTTTGACATGTAGTCTTATTCAAAAACAAAAATAATGTTGTTCAATTGTTTTTTGGAAAAGTCAGTATGGAGTGACTTTTTGGAAAAGTCACTTTTCCCCTCACATACAACCTCATTGCCAAACATCATTTTGGAGCTTATGACTTTTCAAAAAGCCAATAAGTCAATAAGTTGTTTCAAAAAGCTTAGCCAAACATGCCCTTGGTGTACCTACTTCTGTTAATGTATTTTATCATTCTATTTTCTTGTTGGCAAAACAACAAGGTCATATACCTTGAATTAACTCAAACCATCATGCTTTGGACAACGATAAACACTAAATTAATTTTTAAATGTAATAGAATTAATTTTTTATATTAACCAAATAGATTCTATTATAAATTAAAAATGAATTTATAAATTAATTTTCTACAGAGATAACCCAACAGAGATTGTAGCTTTCCCAATCATAAAAAAAATCCCATCATTTAAATGATTTTCCTAAAGCTGCTATAGAAAAGGATGAGAACTACTTAACAATTCAAGAATTTATGGTTGGACTAATTAAATAGCCCTTTTCCACATTTGTATTTAAATAATGTTTTGACTGAAAGAAGATCGGAGCTATATAACAATGTTTCAATAGAAAACATGAATAGAACAAATGCAAAGCCATAGTCGAAAGTTAAGTTGATGATTTACCTGATGATCGATGCTTGTATACTAGTAGTGATTGAACTCAAAGCATCTATTCTTCAGAGGAGTAGGAGTCGCCTAGATGCTTCACTATTATTTGGGATTTTTTTCTATAAAACCTTAGAATGTGGAGCGGTTAATTAGAAATTAACGCCGCACAATAAGAAATTTAAATTAAAATTTAGCGGCAGCCCGCCTAATAAAAAAGATTTAATCCGTCTAAATTTTTACATGTTGCCACCACTATTACGGTGGCAAGTCGGACACCGCTTAAAAAGTTGTGGTTTTTTTCACTAATTTGTGACCGAAAATAAAAGGTTGCAAAATTTGCCACCACTTAGCTACCGTGTCATGGTGAATGGGTTTATTTTGGTGGAAAAATGGTGGCTAAAATTGTTATCATTTTTTTTGGTGGCAAATTTTGGTGACAATTGCCTAGTTTTCTAGTAGTGAGTAGGCCCCTCTTTTGAAGGCGACGTTACCCTCAACCCAGTAGTTTGAGTCAGCAAGGATACAATCCTAAAGGGTCGGATTATTGAAAGATAATTAATTAAGTTATTAATGCATATTATGGTAGACCCCTCTTTTGAAGGTGACGTTACCCTCGGCTAAGTAGTCTGAGTCAGCAGGGATACAGTCCTAAGTAGCCGGGTTAAAGTATTAATAGTAGTTTAACTTATGAGGGGATCAAAGAGTTTGGACCCCCGCCATCCAATACTGTTAAGTATTGAAGGAGGTCCTACTAAATTTGACCCAGGTCCTTTGCATGATCTATACACTAAACAATGGCAAGACTCTTACCAAACCATTCCCTTAACCCCCGACCAGGTAGCCAACATACCTCCATATAGACCGTGGAGATATGAATGGTGAAAATCTTTTATTTTATATAGACAGTAAAATAATGCCAAGACACCACGGACAAACGATAAGGAAGAATCACCTTCAACATAAGAAACTAGTTATTAAAGTCATTAATACATAACCAAGTAAAAAGTGCGAAAATATTAAAAATAAAAAAGTATTACACTAGACACTTTGTCTTCACCAAGTGATGTAAGAGACTTAGGCAAACATGGCCTTGATTGTCAAGAACTCTTACGATCAATCTTGGATCCCGAGATGACTCACACACTCTATGATGGACAATGGATGATGGATGATGGTGGTGGATGATGGTGTTATGGTGGTGGTGGGTGGTGGGTGAAGTATGAGAGAGGTAGTGTGCCAAGGGATGGTTTGAGCTTGAGCCAAGCACTCCTATTTATAGGCTGAACAGAAGCTCGGGCACGGCCCCGTGTTCAGTGGGCACGGCCCTGTGTCCACAACCTTCTCTGTCTTCATTAATTGCTCTTGTCTGTATTAGTTGACCACGGCCCCGTGTCCGCTGGGCACGACCCCGTGTGCAGAAGCAGAGCTGTACTATCAAGATTTGCCTGGATTCTGCGAATCTTATAGTTGACCACGGCCCCGTGTCCGATGAGCACGGCCTAGTGGTGGGCGATGGAAACTTCTACAACTTTGTCTTTTATGCTGACACTTGGGGACGCCCCCGTGCTCATTGAGCACGGGGCGTGTTCAGCCTTCTGTTCTCTTGTTTTGCTTGGGAAGATGCTGTCGTGGGGTCGGGCATGTCACGTTTGTTCCTTTTCTTGTATTTATGTTAGATTTAGCTGCCTTTTTGCTTCTTTTGTTAATTTGAGCTCATTTAATCCTGAAAATACAAAAGGAAGACAAAAGCACACTTTTTCCAAGATTAGTACTAAAAAAGGGTTAGTTTTATGCCACAATTGATGTAATTTATATGTTGCATTTTGCACACATCACAACGCACGAACGCGACTACGACGGATACCGACATTATTTTTACACATTTTTAACTCTGAAATATTATTTTACCAGGCTACGGTGATTTCGGTTTTAAAAACGTGTCTTTTAGGAATTACGGGTCACTTACACATGAGATGGGCTTGTGGGCCCTGGGCCCAAGCCCAAAACCCACAAGCCTACATAATATATTAGATCTTTTCCTTAAGAATCATATCAAGATCTTATAAGATCTCTACAAGATCTACAAAATCTCTACAAGATCTTGTTGTCTCAAAAGTTGAAACCAAAGATCTCTACAAGATCTTAACAAGATCCCTATAAAACCTATACCCACTCACACAAAACCCATCTCAAACTATAAACTCATCTTTCTCAAACATACACAACTAATGTGTAGACACAACATCAGACCCTTATTCCCTTCCTTCTCCCTCTCGATTTCAAATAAACCCAGACAAACATAACTACTCTCCTCTCCCTCTCGCTAAAATCCAGCCACCGGAGGAACCGGCTGCCAGCACCGTTTAAACGGCGACGACGGTGGTGGTGACTCCAAGGTGATCCGACAACCCCCCCCCCCCCTCAATGACTGCGGCGGCGATGTGTGGTTCCGGCGACGAGAAGTGAGAGAGAGACGAGATAAAGAGAGAGAGACCGAGAAGAGAGAGAAATCGGAGATGATGGAGTGACGGCGACAGATTTTCAGGCGACAAGGGCGACCGGTTGAACTCCGACAGTGGCATTTTATTTCGACGAGTTTTTCCGGTAAGTACACGCGTTCCTGTTCTTTCTTTTTCTGCAAGATCACTTCAGATCCGAGTATTATCGGTGAGTGATGTTCTTGTTTCCGATGAACATGATGGTAATGATGAAGTGGTGGTGGTGGCCGACGGCGACGCTCGCCGCCGGAGCCACACCGACAAACCACGGCTGGGGAGGTGGTTCGGTTACTTATTTGTTTTTCTTTCGGTCTCAGTCCGCTCAGGTTCAGACGCAGGTGTTTTGTTTCTGACTCGGTCAACAGCCGTCAACTTAGTGTTCGGGTCAGCGGTTCAGGTCAACAGCTTGGTTCGAGTCGGCCGGTTCGGTTCAGATTATGAAGCAGCTCGGGTCGACTCGGTCGGACCGAGTCAACTCGGTCAAGTCTGGTCAACTCAGCAAGTCAACTCGGTCAACCCGGTTGACTCGGCCGACGCAACTTTTTGACACGAAGATTTGGTAAAGATTAGCGGCGCATTTAATATTTACGTTATATATTTCTAGTTTTAACCTCACGTGACTAACGAGCTCTCGAACCGAACAAAAATCGATGAATTATTTGTTAAATTCTTGACTAACTTGTCTATATAAATTGATGATACAAGAATATTGTTGAGTAAATTGATTGAGTTTTGAAAATAATGACGACCTGCGTTGTCGGGGGCGTCCAAAAACAGAGGAAACTCTGCCCGTTTTTCGAGAAAATTCGTAAAAACAAAACATGTTTTATTGAAAAGCGACAACTATCGATACCAAGCGACTTTTATAAAAACCAATATAAATGTGTATATTACTTCAACGGCGTTTTATAACTTACAAAAACGACGATGACGCAAACTATTTTACAAAATAAATATAATTATTATATTTATCTCAAACGTTAAACTCGAATCCTTTTTATAAATAAATATAGTTACATATCTATTTCCGACACAAACAAATCGATTCTCTTATAAAAATAAATATAGTTATATATTTATTTTCAAACATGACAAGTCGACGACTCTTTTATAAAGTGAATATAACTTTTACATTTATTTCAAATGCCTAAACGGCACATATAATACGAGTTCGTTGCATATTATTCGTTACATACACGTACGATTCCTCGGGACGTCTAACGCGATTATAACAATATATTTATATATTTTTATATAAATATTTATATATTTTAACATCTTTCGAGAACTAAGTATTCCAAGACTTAGTAAACTTATTGACAATAAATGAAACTTAACGAATATAACTTAGTCATTTTCGTTAAGTTAACAATTTACCGTCAAATCGTTCGGTCAACGATTCAGTAGAGCTCGGTAACACGTAGTTTAGTTACCGCTTTTGGTTAGAAACTTATAAGATATTCCGTGTTAGGAATATTGTAGAATGAATGCAAGCAAGTCTCGTCTTGGGAACGACATCATGAAGTCGTAATTAGCTAGCTTTGCACAAGGCAATTCAGGTGAGTTCATAACCTCACCTTTTACGATTTTACATTTTTCTAAATGTTTTCGGGGTGGAAAGACATGCACTTTTTGCAAAGCATACAAGAATTACATATTTCTAAACCATTTTACAAGCAAGTTTTAACTGACACAAATGGTTTACGAAAAGCTTATGTTTTATACCGGTTTTTCAAACAAGCGTATTTTTCGAAATGTGCTTACACACGAATTCTAGTTTTCTAAACTACGGGAAAATACAAGTACAAAGAGGTACATTAAACTAAGGAATGACACAATAGATCATGTCATGAATAGGGTAATATAAGCACCATTAATCAGTTACATACCAAGACCGCGGAACAAAAGGTTAGACCTAATGGGTTTCAGGCAGCCACACTCTTGGTCACTCTAGTACCAAGCAGTGCTTTTGTGTCTCTAGTCGTGAATCGACAGCTAAAAAAATGCCTATGGTTTGGATGCTTCCTATGTCGTGTCATATGTTAGTGGCCTCGCGAACCATTAGCGATCTCGTATTCCTTAAATATACAGAACTCAGTTTCAATACGTCTTTACAAATTACATACCATGTTTTATATAAATTCAAAGCATACGATTATGCATGCATGTTGTCAATGTAAGGGTGGACATTGACGGTTACACAAACGCAAGAGTTTACAAATACATGGTTTTTCAAACATAATGCGTTACAAATACGAAGTTATACGAATATAAAGTTTTCATATAACATGCCAAAGAAAATGATTTTAAATTCGTTTTCTCAACATTATTTCAAAAACCGGTTATTCAAAAGATTTATTCCAAATCTTTTACAAACAAACTCTGAACTCGCTCAACTTTATGTTGATTTTTCGCATGTTTCTTTCTCATGTTACTTTTCAGAATTTATGGCACGGTTGGAATAAGAGAACCATTGAGGATTCGAGTACTTAGTGGGCATTCGTTTTCTAGAAGTCTTAGCTTATTTGCTTCCGCTGTGCAATGAAGATACCGGTCCAGTCACGCCAGCTCTGATATTTCGGGGTGTGACAGTGTGCACCCATAATAATAAGGCAATTTGCATGCTTATCTCAGTGCCTCTTAACTTGCGCTAGAAGTTTCCCCCACATTCAAATAGCACAACGAAAGGCATTACAGGATTAATAATCATGAGAGTTGAAGGGTAGTGCCACACTTAGGGCTGTAAACGAACTGAACGTTCAGCGAACAATTCGTGAACCATTCGGCGGGAAGTTCGTTTATGTTCGTTCGTTTAATAAACGAACGAACATGAACAAGAAATTTCGTTTGATTAGTTAAATGAACGAACATGAACAGAAGTCTCGTTCGTTCGATTATGTTCGTGAACGTTTGGTAAGGTGTTCGTGAACATTCGTTGATTTGCATTCGTTTATATTCGTACGTTTGTGTTTTAATTGAAGATCTTTGTACTTTCTTATATTTTATTTGTACTTTGTATATTATTAAACTTTTATTTATTTTATTACCTAACAATTAAACTAGGAAACTCACTTTCACCTGGTTTATGCATCATTTCCCTTTCATTTCTCATTATTTACATCAGCGAATATGATTGACATCCGTTCCACAATAAGGGATTCAAGTTCGAGTACTACTCTCTGGGCCATCTATCTTTATCCTTTGTCGCGTTCGCCAAATTTATTTGTGTTCGTTTGTGTTCGTGAACCATTCGCGAACACACTCATTTCCTTAATGAACGAACACGAACATAAAATCTTGTTCGGTAAGTGTTCATGAACTGTTCATGAACACATTTATTTCCTTAACGAACGAACACGAACAAGGCCTTTGTTCATGTTCGTTCGGTTCGTTTACAGCCCTAGCCACACTATCTAGCTCCACTAAGACACGCATCACAGGTAATCACATCAAGGTTTCAAACATGTTGTATCATGCAAGTCGTGTGTGTGTGTAACCACTAAACAAGTAATGCATAAAGTAAACAGAAGACGAACCTTACAATCTGGAGCCGAGTGTCATGGTCGATTTTCGAAGTTGTTCGGTTATAGTCCGGTTTTATAAAAACGTTTTAAAACCCAGTTCACTATAACCAGTGGCCCTGATACCAAACTATCGCACACCCAAAATACCACATGCGGTAACCCCCGCTAGGCGTGTGACGTACCAG
Organism: Helianthus tuberosus; assembly: GCA_030545235.1. Lineage (NCBI taxonomy): Eukaryota > Viridiplantae > Streptophyta > Magnoliopsida > Asterales > Asteraceae > Helianthus > Helianthus tuberosus. The sequence continues at coordinate 56,741 of JARYGA010012787.1, read as the reverse complement.
GATCCAAGCCACCAATCACATTGAACTACGCATAATATTTAAAAAAAACATTCCATTCATTTCAAAATATAAATTCAAATCATAAGTTAAACCAAAGTAGATGTTCAGCGGAAGCATAATGTAAACTGTAAATCAATTGTTTCAAAACATGTGTTCATAATCAACAAAGCAAGTATCCAAGAGTCTCGACCCATGACCACTCCAGCACTCCCAGATAGCAAGTCCATGTCAAGAATCTAACGGCCTGCAAGCATGCAGACAAGTGTGTCAGACGACGCTGGTGAGTTCAAAGTTTTGATAACGCGTTTAGTTACCAGCCATGAGTGTAAAACAGTTCAATGATTTGATTTGATGTTGTTATTAACTGTTGGTACACTTTATGTGGACGCAACTCGACTCGACTCGGTTCGATTCGGTTCGGGTCGACTCGGTTAGGTCCGGCTTAAGCCAGACGACACGACATTCCTCCGTCGTGCGCCCCAGAGTTCGACACGCGAAGCACGGAGCGCCGCGAACCAAGACAAGGTGACACATCACCATGACATCATCTCTGTGATGTCATGATGCTGTCATTATGTTGATATTACAAATTAAATGAAAGTTGTCACCTGAAACCTTGTCTGGGCCGTTTATTCTCCATATGGGCCGAAGACTTGTAAAGGACTTCTAATATGTGGGCTGCTACACCAAGCCCAACATCAAAGTGACAAAATCACTTGTGATTTCGTGAAACATGTATGGCGAAATCACTAGTGATTTCGTCCATAGTGATTTCGTTCAAGGTTTAGTATAAATAGCTTTGCATATTTCACAGTTAGGCTTACGAGAGCATATTGAAACCAGAGAGTTTATCGACAAACATTGTGTGTATATGTTTGTGAATGTTCTTGTCCTTTTAATCTAAGTGAATCTTTGCTTATCTGTTTGTGTTACTCTCTTTACGTTTGTTTGGTTTGCACCGTTACGTGGGATTCCGCACCCGTGATAGTGTTGTGATAAACAAGGATAGGTTACGTATCGGATCCTCCGAGAAAAACGGACCTACAAGTGGTATCAGAGCTTTGGCTCGTATCCTTGTTTAAACCAAACATAGTTAGGTTTATATCGAGTGTTATTTTTGATTTTCTGAAAACTGTTCTTGACATTCATATCTTTCTGGAAAAGTCTTTTTAACAATCTGATATTGTTTGTTTGCTAAAGTTTTATTGAAAACCTTGTTAAAATTACATGTGTGCATGTTCAGAGTTTGGTTTTCATAGAAAGTTTATGCAAAATTCTAGTATTTGTGGTTGTTTGTTCTTGAAAAAGTGCTTAGAAATCTGCCATCATCTGCCTGGATATTGTTTGTTTGCCAAAGTTTTATTGAAAACCTTTGTTATATTGCATGTTCACACAATAAACTGGGTTTTATTTGAAAGTTTGGGAAAATTTCGTGTTTCGGAAAGTTGTTAAGTTGCCGGAATAATCATCTTTTCTGGGTTATTCTTCGATATCATTCAAAGGGTTCTTGAGTTGTTCTTGGATAATCATCTGAGTTTGATCTGAATTGTGAATGAATTATTGTGTTGATTATATTATAATAGTTGTTTGACAATGTGTACAAGTATCATGATGAATTGTTGAAAATAGCAAGCTTCGAAATCTGTTCAGTAAGGTTGTATGCAAAAGAGTGTCTTAGTTTGAAATTTGTGGCTTTGTGTCAGGATAAGGTTTCTAAAATATCTTCTTGTCTGGTTGCAATTTTCAACGAAATCACCTATAACTTGTGAAGTCAACGAAATCTCTTTGGTCAAAAGTATCAAGCTGGAAGAAAAGTGGACGAAATCACCTGGTTAATTCTTAACTTGGACGAAATCCCTCAACAAGACACTCTGGCCGAAAACACTTCTGGCCGAAATCCCCTATCTCCGAAAACCCTTACCCAGCCGAAATCCCTTTTCACCTATCCCTATTCCCACGAAATCCCTTTTACTCATCTCAGCCGAAAACACCTTGCTGAAATCACCTTCTAGCCGAAAACCAAACCATTCTAAACATCAATCAGCCGAAATCCCCCTTGCTGAAATCAATTCCAGCCGAAAACACCTTTGAACACTTGTTTTGGCCGAAATCACTTCATCAGCCGAAATCCAAGTTTGGGCCGAAATCCAAGTCTGGGCAAATTCTTTGTCTGGGCCTGTCACCTTTGTTTTCTCTTGGACGAAATCACCTATTGGTTTTCATCAACATCAGCTCAACGAAAACACATTCTGATTTCGTCAAACATCCTGAACTGTTGTAAATTTTATACAGAGAGCTTTCAAAACTGTTCTAAATTTGTGTTTTAAATTGTTTGACCAGGTGTTATCATACATATACCAAATATGAGTAACAAAGGTCTGTGGGATTGGAGTTCGGACTCAAGACCAAGTGAAAATCAGCCTTCGCTTGCCGATTTAATGAACCAATTGCCTCAAAAACAACAATCAATAAATACAAGTCAATGGGCAATGGTTTCAAATCAAAATCAAAACATTCAAAATCTATTGCTTAGTGAAAGTGAGACGGGAAGCAACAATCGCCCGCCAAAGCTAAATCACATGAACGACTATCCATCTTGGAAGGGTCGTTTTCACACATACATTCAAGGACAAAACGTTGAACTTTGGACGTGTTTCACTACTGAATGCAGCCCGGAACTCGAAGTAGCAGCATCAACTGCCGCTGGTATTTCTAATATGCTTGAACAAGACAAGAAAGCCTATGAATTAGAGAAGAAGGCGTTTGCTTTTCTAACACAAGCTCTTCATAAAGACATCTATCATCAATTTTCTTATAGTAAGAGCACAAAAGCTTTATGGGATGCATTGGAAACAAGGGGAGAAGGAAATGCAGCTTCTAGAAAAATACGCCATGATCTTTTAAAGAAAGAATTTGAATCATTTCAATCTTTGGAAAATGAAACCCTAAATGATTTGACTTCTCGTTTCTATCATTTGATAAGTGAAATGAGTTCTTATAAGGTTGCTTTATCTCATGTGGAAATGATTGCACGTTTAGCCGATGCTCTACCTCCTATTTGGAGTCCATTCATTGAACTTCTAAAGCATACTGGTGCTCTGGATGGGGAAAATGTCACTATCTATGGATTCGTTCAGAAGTTGGAGCACAAGAACGAAGAGGAAAATCGGAAAGCTAAAAGGATTGGAGCTCCTCAAAACACAGAAATTTATTTGCTTGGTTTTGCTCCTTCTGCAAGTTCTAGTTACGTTCAGCAACCTAAGCTTCAAACGGCGTTTGTTTCCAACACAAACTCATCTCCGTTTCCAACGTTCCCTCAACCTACTCAACCAGAGTTTGATTTAGGTGCTTATCTTTCACAATCGTTATCCAAATCTAAAGCACAACCGCCACCACAACAAGTACATTATACCAACAATCCTCCACCCCAAGACACGAATACTATCAAAGTTGATACTTCGAACCTCTCAAAAGTTAGCATTGAAGTTGCAAAGGAGCATTCGGAACTCATTAATACAATGGTCAGTGCCTACTGCGGTTTGGTAGCAGGTCAAATTGGGAACATCAGTATGACCAACGAAGATTATCAACAAATCGACCGTGATGAAATGGAGTTGATGGATATAAAGTGGGCGTTTGCAAGTGCAGTTAGAAGGGCAAGGGATTTCATGAGTCGAACAGGAAGAAGTTCTTTGGAAAGTAAGCAGGATACTAAGTACGGGTTTGACAAAGAAGCGGTTACATGTTTTAATTGTGGCGAAAAGGGTCACTTCAAACGTGAGTGCACCCGACCACCCAAGCAAGGCAATCAGAACCCTTTCAGAAATCAGACAGGTACTTCAAATGCCAATCAAGGCAATCAAGACAATCGTGGAAGAGGGATAGTAGCTGTGAACAACACCACCAACCAGAACCAGTCTGGGCCATCAAACAACACTCGTGCATTGGTTGTTCAAACAGATGAAGGGTGTAATTGATCTTTACAATTGGGGGAAGGTGATAATGAAGGAGGAGGAACCGCGTGCTACGCAAAGATCATCAATCACATCAAGCACGTTCGTAGGGAAGAATTTTCTGAAAGTGACGACAGTTCGGGTTATACCGGGAGTTCTGATGAAGAAAGTTCTATTTCGGGTGATGTGAAAGAAGAAGCGAGTTCTATTGATGATTTGTTGAGTGAAGCAGATGAGTTGAAGTCTCAGAAATCTGTTCTTATCAAGAAGGCTGGGAAAGCATCTAAAGAAATGGAGAAGTTCTTCTCTGAAGACGGATCTTTTTCTTTTCAAACTGCCTTTATGGCAAATGTTTCAGCCTCGTCGAGTCAGGTAACATCTGAAACTCCTAGAATTTGTAATGACTGTGCTTATATGAAACAGGAATGTGAAATAGTGAAACTTGAATGTGACACAATTCATAGTCACAATCAACATTTGGTTGTTGATATGTCAAAGTGCCAAGAGGCAAACATGGCTTTAACAAGAAATGAAAAGGACTTTAAATCTTTAATTGAAAATTTAAAGAAAAGTGTTTCTGAAACTACCAAAGTTGTTTATCATAAACAAATTAGTATTAACAAGTACATTAACATCGTTGAGGAAACCAAAAAGGAATTAGCCATTGCCAAGTGCGAGCATGATGCAATTAAGCAAAAGTTGGAGAGTTATTCTAACTCCCGATTTGTGCTCGATCACATCATTGACGTTCAACAATTGAAGAAAAACAAGAGTGGTGTTGGGTATAAGAAATGTCCGCCCCCTTTGAGACACAATTATGCTCTACCACCTGATGAAGAGGATATGCCTCGTTTTGAACCCAGTGTGCCTCTTAATTATGAGGAACTTACTACTGGATTAGGGTTCAAACCGGACAGCTCCTCGGGAACCTCATCTGTTGAAACAGAAACTTCAACACCAGTGAGTCAAAGTCCTCCAACAGTTGAGGATTATGATTCATCTGATGATGAAACAGATGCAAATGACAAGGATGAATCACTTGATAAGAAAAAGGGAATAGTAATTCCAATTGAGAATCATATTCTTTGTGATCCTCATATTCCTATTGTGCAACAAGTTGCCAAAAATGTGATTAATCCTGTCATAAATGACAAGAAACCTGTGTCTACTGTTAAGAGTAACAATGTGTTGTATACTTTGGTTGGTGATTCTAAAATCTACTCAGATAATGATTTTCCAATTAAAAATGTCAATCCATCATCGATTGATAACGTTTTTGAAAATAACACAAGTAAGTTTTTGGGAAAGTCCATTCCGGGAGTTACTGTAACTCAATGTGATCCAATTCCTATGGCTGAAATCAAAAAGCAATTTGGAAATCAAAAATTCCCAATAAAGCAACAACCTTTTGCTCCTAAGGGTAAACAACCATTTCAACGAGCTCAAAGGCCAAATGTTTCTAAATCAAGATTTGAAACAAATGGAGCTCGTTATCAAAATAAAAACAATGATGTCAGATTTGTGGCATCTGAGGGTACTGATAAAATTGAGATTTTTGCTAACAAATCAAACACTGATTTTGTACAACAAGTCAAGATTTTAAAGCGTAACAGTCAAAACAATTACACTCAACATTCAAACGGGTGTGATGAAAAGGCAAGTACCTCAGGTTCTACAGGTTTGACATATGTGCGTCGATCCGTTTCTCCTAAGTTTGTTGAGAGGAGAACGTGTTTTAAATGTGGGAAGTTTGGGCACATCATTAAAGACTGCACAAACTCGCCCAAACCAAATTTTGTGGAAAGACTCCCTTCTGAACAAGGTCACTCACAAAGTCGTCCCGTTTCACCAAAACATGATAAACGAACTGTTAAGGAACAAGAAACGAAGCAACGACGTCAAAACGTCAAAGCTGTTGAAAAGGCTTTAAAATCTGAAGTCAAAACAGTCAACAAGGAACCAAGTTCTTCCCATTTTTTAAAACCAGAAGTTTCAGAATCTTTTCATAAAACTACATCTGGTAAAATAAATCAAACTTGGAAACCTAAATCGGGTGAAAGTTCAGGGGGAGGTGCTGTGTTTGTAAATCATCAGGAAATTGAAATTACATTTCTTGATTCTCAAGGGCAACCCAAGTCTATGAAGGCTTGGGTCCCCCTCTCCAACTAATCTCTGAGTGAGTGTGCAGGATGTTCCAGGAGGAACTTTCGATAGTCATAGGATTATTGATAGTGGAGTGTCCATGCACAAGATCGGCGATAAAAGAAATTGTCGCCTTTGATGGAGAGAAAAAGAAAGGAAGACAGAATTGTCTGTCAAAAGAGATTGAAAGCTTCGAAAAAATGGAAATCATTTTAAAATATGATTGTTAAAGGCTTTGATCGGGTCCCCAGGATAGATTCAAATCTGTGATAATGTACGCACCTGCAGCACGTCTGAAGTTCAAACTCAACAAGATGAACGTGCAGTGTACATTTCTTCGAGGTGTGATTGAAGAAAATGTGTTTGTTGAACAAACCAACCGGGTGTGCGGATGCCTTGGCGTGGATTGAACAACCGCACACTACTTCTCAAAGAGAAAGACAAAGACCTTCGCTGGTGCAAAGTGGAAGACCAGTCGGACCCAAAGGTTTCTGATCTTGTTGCTGTGAAGAGATTTCTCAGTAGCTACAAAATCGGCTTTGAAATCCACACCGGGTGGATATCCAGTTTGGGAGAGCGCTCAGATTCCTTGCAATGCACGAAGCAGTTGCAGGATACGGTTTTAAATTTCTAATCTCTCCTATACTTGTCGATATTTAAGCTGCTTTATAAATTGTTATTCTCTTGTAGCACTCTTTGACCTGACACATTGAACTCGAATATCACCTCACACGTGATTGTTTCACTATGAAACTCATCAATGTTGTCATGGTCTGCACCGCTTACCGACATGCCAACTGATTTTTCCAAAATTCGATAAATCATTTCTGATTCAAAATTAATTTTGGTAAACGGCATTGAGGTACAACATGAGTTAACCAACATCGGAAAATCGTTTTTGTAAATATTTTTGTGTCTTTTAAATTTATCTTAGTTTGTTGATTTTAGGGGGAGTAAATCCAAAATTTTGAAAATTCAAAAACATCGAAAAATTTCAAAATCGCAAAAACATTGGAAAAACAAAAATGAGTTTCCTGGCGAGCAAAAGAGAAAATGATAGTACATCAGTGGTCTGTCTAAACCTCTTTAAACTGAAATGCAAAATGAAAAACGATAAGCAGCTCTATATAAGATGTATCGGTAGGCTCACAATCATTTTAAAGTGTGTAGGGTGATATAAATCTTAAATCGACTGAAGACCATGTGGGAACCGCACATTGGCATATGGTCTTAGTACCGAAATTTCGTTTGAGAGATTGCCGAGGTTCTGAGATATTCGGTCTTTATGCTGCTTATCATCTGGGTATCATGGTTGTATCAAACCATAAAAATAACGGAGACGAAGTCTAGATCTTCCATGATACTATACATACGTGTACATATTGGATTCGACCTCAATAAGTGATCAACAATCACATGTCCACAAAATAAGTGATAATATATCACAGATTCTTTGCGGGAGTCAAGTTCGTCTCTCTGCTGTACGAAAGTACTGACCTGTTCACGGACTTGCTCCTGTGCCCTTCATGCATCTGAAAATCAAGTTCCTCATCAATAAGTGATTCTATCACATAGGGCTTGTTTTCAAATCAAATAAGTGAGTTTCTCACATCTTTTATACGGTCAAACAGATGATAAACAGTATACTCACCGGTAAGATGAACTCTCGCGCATGCCTTGATACGGGAATGTGTCGTGTGTGGATGAACACCGGTCGGTAAGTATAAATCATACCTTAATGTATCCCCTCGCCATGATTACATCTGATAAGTTGAGCTTATGTGGACAACAATACCGATAATTGTTATAGGATGCTTATCTAAATGTTAACTAATTGAACAACAAGATCGTTTTGACATGACCGTACACTGATATGATTCTCTTACCCTCGAAACTCGCAAAAAGAATGTCTGTAATATTTGTTTACTGCTTTTAGTTTATGTATCTCTGTATTTATTTATTTATTGCATTCCGTCTTTACATTTGAAAAATGAAAAATACCAAAAAGATTTTAGGTGTGTTTTAATATAAACTTTATAAAAGCCAAAAAGATTTTGCTTCTAGTTTATTTTTGATTGTCTGATGTTGGAACTCGAGTCTATCCTACCCAAAATCCTGATTCTAAGCCGGAAAACAATTGCACCTTCATAAACAGTCGAAGTTAACAAGTTTTGAAAGTTAAATGATTAAAACTGAACATTTTCTAAACTTTCAAACTGTTGTCGGTCGGTGTTTGATTGAGATTTGATCTCATATGTGTCATTTGTTTAAATGTTAACTATATTCCAAGCGGTTGTTCTCATTACGCGTTTAGCTTTCTTGCATGTGCAGATGCTAAAGGCGAAGAGAACGTGTCAGATGACAAGCCGTAAAGTGAAGACACGATGTTGATGCAATCAGAAGATCAAGATGATCGGGTTGCAGTTGATCACTCATCAACACCACAAGGATCTAAAGTTTTGAAGTTCAAAAGAATCACGAGCATCCAAGGGGGAGTTTGTTGATACACTCCCTATTTGCGACACGTGAAGACCTTTGAAGATCCTCCGACACAAAAGACACAGAAGACGAACCTCATGAGTAGCGTCCAAGGGGGAGTTTGTTGGTACACTTTATGTGGACGCGACTCGACTCGGTTCGATTCGGTTCGGGTCGACTCGGTTAGGTCCGGCTCAAGCCAGACGACACGACATTCCTCCGTCGTGCGCCCCAGAGTTCGACACGCGAAGCACGGAGCGCCGCGAACCAAGACAAGGTGACACATCACCATGACATCATCTCTGTGATGTTATGATGATGTCATTATGTTGATATTACAAATTAAATGAAAGTTGTCACCTGAAACCTTGTCTGGGCCGTTTATTCTCCATATGGGCCGAAGACTTGTAAAGGACTTCTAATATGTGGGCTGCTACACCAAGCCCAACATCAAAGTGACGAAATCACTTGTGATTTCGTGAAACATGTATGGCGAAATCACTAGTGATTTCGTCCATAGTGATTTCGTTCAAGGTTTAGTATAAATAGCTTTGCATATTTCACAGTTAGGCTTACGAGAGCATATTGAAACCAGAGAGTTTATCGACAAACATTGTGTGTATATGTTTGTGAATGTTCTTGTCCTTTTAATCTAAGTGAATCTTTGCTTATCTGTTTGTGTTACTCTCTTTACGTTTGTTTGGTTTGCACCGTTACGTGGGATTCCGCACCCGTGATAGTGTTGTGATAAACAAGGATAGGTTACGTATCGGATCCTCCGAGAAAAACGGACCTACATTAACTCGATTACCGCAGATGGCTACAAGATTTATTTGCCCAACTCCAATGTCTTTATCAAAATATTGGTCAAGTGGTGAAGGTAATTACTTCACGCCCGTCCTCCCCGGTACGGTGTGAGGGTGCCAAACCTAATAGCGCTATCAACTAATAACCTCGTTGCCTCCCCGGTAACTATCGGCAGATGTAAGGGGTCTTAATGATAGAAATGAGTGTAATAACCAACATCCCAATAACCCGACGTTCCTCCCCGGAACAATTACCAGATATCCCTCCCCGGGATGCATGCTTGGAAAAAGAGCAGTGAACTCACCTTGGTTTGCTCGGTATGATTAATTACTTGTTCACAAATAATTCAGTCAAAGCCTACGGTATTCATGCACGCATAATCAGTTTCACATTCTCAAGATTCATGTATAAATTGTAGTCATGATGTGCATTCAAACCACAGTTTTCGAATAGCACATAGCCGTTAAATAACTCAATCAAGTCCATAGTTCATATGTATGTTTCATATGCAAAATTCATGTTTCCTCAATCGTGATTAACATCATAAACAGGCAGGTAGTAATCATCCAGATTTCATACACATAATAAACACAGTCTGTTGTGAGCCAACCACTGGGCGACGAAACTTCAATCGGCGAAACACCAAGGTGTTTCGTCGACTTGAGGAGTGACGAAACACTAACAGGTTTTTTCGGCCATGTGAGTGACGAAACTCATGAGTTTCGTCGACAGGATGTTTCGTGGAGGGTGGGACTTCCGTCGTTAAATGTAACAGTTAATCATATAGACACACACAGAAACCCTAATCACCATTGTTCCATTCATGCAGATCGATGGGTTGTAATCATTACTGAATCAGTTAACCCTATCTATTAACCAATTCATCATACTCAATGTTATAGATCTTGATCATTCAGTTATTATGTGCACCGATAAGATCATATACATATGGCAATAGAATCATCAACCAAACAGCAAGCATGACTAAATACAAAACATCGAATCTGTATCATACGTGTTCCAATCTATCGGCTTAAACGTTAAGATATCGAGACCCTAATTAACATAACATATGATTATGGTTTCTAATACAAACCCCTACATTCACAATAGATCACAGATAATTCATAACAATCATCAAACAATCTAATCATAAAGATGGTGCACTAACCACGAGATCAAACGGTTTAATCACCGGGGATAGACTTCGCAAGGGAGAAGAGGTTACAAAGATAAGAACTGCCGTCACACTCCCAAAGGTAGGTTAGGGTTTGCTAAAAATGTTTCGTAACCCTTGAGTACGTATAAATACACAACAGACATATGGACCTCTCTTGGGCTTCAAAAGAATTGGGCCGGCGGAACTCCTATGTTTCATCGTGACATGCATGACGAAACCCCTAGGTTTCATCGGGTGAGTGTTTTGGCAAAAGTTCTATGTAGTCATAATGATGAGAATGCATGTGCTAAGTTATAACACAAACAATTCCTAAGTTCATAAGTTTATAACAAGTTTATATTATCTAACCAATCCAAAATGCAACCCATACACAAACAATATACAATAACAGAGTTTGTAAACAAGTAACGTGCCGAGAAAAGACCTTGAAGACTCGGGTTGTCACATCATCCCCAACTTGAAAGAAATTTCGTCCCGAAATTTGATAAGCAATCCAAAACAGCAAGACGTTAACTCAGGATGACTGTGGATTTTCCGCGGGTGCCATAGAAGGGATTATTAATCATTAGGCACGATAAAATCTTGTGGCGAGAATTTTGTAAACACTGTCTAGAGACAACAAATGATGTAAAAGGATTAGCTCTTGTAAAGAAAACGTTTTATAGAAACAAGGGATATTAAATCTTAGTTTATGAAAGATTATTTTATTAAACTCATGAGTTATTATACCCTTATACTTACAACACCATCGCATCTATTCATTCAAAAGACACCGTTTTTTTTAAACAAAAGCACAAATCGTTTCGGTGGTGGTCACACCCCTTCAACACACATGGGGAGCCGGTTCGACTCTCAACCAATCTCATCTTTTCGAATGTTTTTTCCACTTCCTTTTCTATGACAACCGATTACGAATCCTTTTCTATTCCTCTTAATTTCCTGATTTGAATTTTTTTCCACTTCCTTTTCTTTGACAACCGATTCCGAATCCTTTTCTATTCCTCTCAATTTCCTGATTTGAATTTGATTTTGATCCAGGTTTGGTGATGATGAAGTCAGTGGATTCATCAACACTAAAAACATATCCACAATATTTACCCAGGTTCATTTTTTGTTTGATTTTGAAGGATTTTTGAAAATCAGTGGGTTCATTAATCACTATTATGTTACCCAGATTCAAGATGGAGTTGTGGACCGTTTTATGTGTTGTGTTCAACGAATCAATGCGTCGACATCAAGCAAAGAACTGGCTAACATCGACGAGTCGAAACAGTCTAACAAACACCAACGTTTATAGGATATATAGTCTCTAACTTAAGATGTGATTTGAACGACTGTTGATGTCGATGACGAACACTCAAATAAGGAGATGCAATCGAAATCAGGTATGAGATTTGTCTGTATTTTGAACAACCAGATGATGTACTTTTTGGGGGATTCAAGATGATGATTTTGTTATCTTCTTAGTTCTCAAAACAGGTTAATCAAATGTGGGTTCAAATTCAACCAGACAAATTTGATATTTTGAAGAAATTTTATGTAATCAAAATCAGTTTTTTTTAGAGTCTTTAAAGAAATTTGTTTTCTTATTCCCAAATGTGTATGTTTTTATTCCATTCAAATTTAAGCATGCAAAATTGTGTGTTGATCATAGAAGCAACAAATGATGTTAATCTTCAACCATGCCCTCTTCTTACCCTAGAAGGGATTACATCCGGCCGACGCAAAGTAATAGGGTTACATGGTTAAAGAACTAAGGGCGAAAACAATAACGAACAACGTCAATAGTGCCAGCAGCTACGACGGTTTGTGGCCAACTTCACGGCGGCCAGCCGGTTTCCCGCAAACTTCAAGGTGGCAGCAATGGATTGCATAGTCAGGCGGCGGTTGCATAGCGGTTTTAGGGTGTGTGGCGTTCACGGCTACGTTACACGGTTATCAGACTTTAGATTTAGAATTTACGATTACATAATTAATTATAGAGTTAATTGCCCGGATAGTCCCTGTGGTTTGCCATTTTTTCACGTTTAGTCCCCACCTTTTCAGAATAGCATGTTTGCTCCCTGTGGTTTAACAAATTGTTACTCGAATAGTCCCTACATTAGATGGGGGTTAACTTTTGGTGTTAAGTGGGTGTGAAATGACAAAACTACCCTTTATAATAAAACAAAATTACTTAATTAAGCATTGAGTTAATATATGGATTTGTGTGGGCCAGCTGCCTTTCAAAAAAATAAACAAAATAAACCAATCATCCTAATTCTCCCACCCCTCCTCAACCCCCCACCACCATCTTCAACCTCATCCACCACCATCATCACCCTCCATCGTTCACATGATATCATTCATTTAAATACAACTTTATAACCAATGTTAAACCTTATTTTTGGTGACCTTCATTATTTTAAGATATAATAAATTGTCTGAGGCCAAATGCTTCTGGTGCAAATGCTCTGTTCAAGGCCAAATAACATTTTAAGATATTTTTTTGGGTATCATTCGGAATCTTCTAGAAAGACGGATATATTGGGCGTTTGCGTTGTAGTGCCATTGCTGCAAGCTAACTTCTAATCTTCTATTTAATTGAAAGGGAGCATGGGAAATTACAAGTGTTCCGAGAAACCCGTCTGCTCAATCCAATCGGATGCTTAAAGGATGAATGCTACAGGTTGTCAAATGTGACTTCTGCAGTTCTGCTATGCAAATCGTGACTTCTAGAAGATTTGGTTTCACTACAAGACTGTGAAGATGGTGCACAGTGAAAGGTGGGGGGTCGACGGGTGCACGGTGAAAGTGGTGATTGGTGATTTGTGGGTGGTCGGGGGATGCTGGTTGAGGGTGGTCGGTAATGGTGGATATGGATGGTGGTGGTGGTGGTGGTAAATGGATGGTGGCAATCATTTTTGGTGGTGGTGGTGGTAAATGGGTGAAGAAGATGGGTTGGGTGGGGTGGGGGTGGGGGTAGGATTGGGGTTAAATATTATATTTAAATAAAAAAGGGTGGGGTCTCTTAATATATATTTCTTAGGGTGTAAGGGGCACTTACCTAAGAGGTGAGTCCCCTCTCTTACGCCCAACCAATCAATTAGTGCCACGTCAACTCCCCTCTTAAACTCCCTTAACACCCCATTTTGATGGCGGCACTCCCCTCTTTAGGTGACTTGGGTTTTTTTTTTTTTTTTTGTAAAATTATTAATGTTTACAAATTAAAAAAATATTAATAAAAAAAAATTAAATAAAAGACATTTCATTAAATAAAAAAAAATACATTCAAACTAGAAAAAAAAAAATACATTCAAAGTAGAAAAATATAAAAACAAACTACTCGTCGTCCGAATCAACTTCAAGGTGAGGCAGGTCTAAACTTCCGAGATGCTCAACGAGATCGTGTTTTAGTCTCCAATGCGTGTCTTCGTCAATGAGCTCCGTATAAGCTGTATCATCGAAGACGGGTTCGACTGGAGGATCTTGAATATGTACCGGTGCTATCGCCCTTCCGTCGTCTTTTATAATCATGTTGTGTAAAATAAGGCACGTATACACGATGGACCTTATCTTTCTCACCGTTTTCGAACGCATTGGGCGATTTAGTATTCCCCACTTCGACTTTAACACACCAAACGCCCGTTCCACATCTTTTCTTGCGGCCTCGTGTTGCCTCTTGAACTTTTTTTCATTCGGGTCGTGTGGATATGGAAAAGACTTCACAAACACGGACCAGGTAGGGTAGATCCCATCAGTAAGATGATACCCGCGTTTTTATAAGTGGTTGTTCACTTGAAACGGACAATTTGGCGCCGTTCCGTTTCGTTGAGCAAGAAATAATGGAGATTGTTGCAGCACGTTGATGTCGTTTTGTGAACCCGCCGGGCCACAAAAAGCATGCCAAATCCACAAATCTTGAGACGCCACCGCTTCTAACATAACCGTCGGGTATTGATGATCGCCTCTCATGTATTGTCCACGCAATTCTGTGGGGCACATTCTCCAGACGAAGTGTGTACAATCCAGACTACCCAACATACCAGGTAGGTGATGCCTATCCTCATGAGCCTGATACAATAGCGCGACGTCGTGGCTCGTTGGTCTACGTAGGAATTCACCGCCATACCTTTTACAGACCGTCTCGCAGAAATATTCAAGGCACTCACGAGAGGTCCTTTCAGACATATTTAAATACTCGTCCCCCTCGTCTGGTGGGTTACCGGTTGCAAGTTGTTTAATCGCCGAAGTAACCTTTTGCAACGGTGTGAAACTTTTCTTCATTCTCCCGTCTAAGCCTTCTTTAAACCACTCGTCAAACGCTTCCACGTCACTAACAATTTTTAGGAACAACGACTTGGACATACGAAATCTGTGACGAAAAGTATCGTCATTAAATTTTGGATTTTCATCAAAATAATCGGCCATGAGTGTCTCATGGCCCCCCTCACGATCTCGACGGACAATTTTTTTTTTACTACTAGACGATGCCGTGTCTAGTAGCTCCGCTTGTTGGATGAGATTTTGGAAGAAAATTAAGCTAGTATCGCTTGACGATGCATCTCCATCGTCGGGAAAGTCGGGTAGGGTTGAAAGAAACGGAAGCCTAGGATCCATTTTGTATTTGAAAGATTTGAGTTTGAGAGTTTTGGTGTGAGTTTGAGAGTGGTGAGTTTGATTTAGGTTGGTTAATATATATTGTTTAAAAAAGTTGATTTTTTTTTTTTTATAAAAATGACCGTTGTTAAACGGTCTTCTTTCGAAATTCGAGCCAAACAACGCGGTATCTCCCCACCGATCCCTATCACCGAATCGGGTCCCCGCTTTGATGGCGGCGGTGTTCCCGATCGGTGACTAGGGTCATCGAACCCATTCCCCGCGAACGCCCCGTCCACCCTTAAAGCCTAAGACCCCGCGAGTTTCGCGGGTGGCTTAACACACAAATATATAACTTAAAATTGTTGAAATAATCCTTTGAAAGAAACAAACGTTCAAGTAAGGAAATCCATCTCTCTACCCGTGGGTACGTAATGTATCAAACGAAGTTAGATTCAATCTAACTTTAAAAAATTAAACTAAAAATAAGGTAAGGCATCTAAAGTTTGTTGATCGAGTTTTGAATCATATAGTAAATGAAAATATTAGTTGTGCATAGATGTTAGATAGGAATCCTGACAACATTTCATATCACATCTTATCTGGTTCAGATAAAATCCTCTCAATCTCTTCTAAAAGGCGTTCCTTTTCATCTCTCATCTCCTCGTTCTGCTTTTGGAGTTCTTCGATCTGCTTAGTTTGTTCAAAATCCTTCTTGAAATGTTTAAAGGGGTGTTTGGATTAGTTTATGGGCTTGATTACATTGATATATGTTTAAGGGTGTGTTTGGATCAGTTGTGACTGTACCTATTCATGAAAGCCAAATTAAGTTTAAGCGATCGCACTTCCTTCTCAAGATTTTCACATCGCTTCAGCATAGACTGCATGTCTGATGAAGTTGCAGGGGTTTGAGTTATTCCCTTTGCTTCTGCCATTCTACATCGTCATCGTCACACATCATGTTAGTAGACATTTAACAAAGTAGAACTTTTATCTATAAATACTTCATGTTTCAATAATATAGAGATCTCTTTTTCTTGAATTAAGTAAAGATAGCATTACATACTTCCGTGATCGTTCCACCCTGCGTTTCTTTGGAGGATCCCTGCTGTCCACTGCATAAATAATAAAAAAAAAACTTCGATGCATATGTTCATAGCTTTGTACTTGTTCATGTAAAGGAAAATGAGTTCAAAATACGTAACACACTAAAATATAAATAAAAGTGTATAACTTTAAAGGCGGAAAAAGGAGATGCACAAAACTCGAATTGAACTCCATATTCACCAAAAGACCTTTGGCCTAGTGGTATCAAGGTGTTGGGTAAGGCTCTGCCTTTCCATATGGTGAGGGTTCATGTTACGATAAGGAAATCGAGAGAATCGTGTAGAGAATAGGAATCAATCTCATTACCAAGCAACATCAACTAACTCATAGTTCGTTAGAGACCTTGCTAACCACTCCCTAAACATTCTAATTATTACAGAATAGTCCCTCATCTTATTAAAACTACATAAAACGTGACAGAACTAATATGACATGTAATAGTTCAAATCCCATTGGTGACAAAATTTAACCGTTCAAAAAAATTAAAGAAAAACTCCATATTCACCTGAGGCAGCCGATGTTACTGATCCAAACCGAATTAAATTTTTCCTCTGTTGGAATGCACAACCAATAAAGAATTAGTATGGCATAAAATTTTTTTTTCTCTTAGGGACCGTAAACATTTCCTTTTTGGGATGTTTTTGCGAACAGGCAATAGTTTGTTCTTAGAAAGTTTTTGAAATTATGTTTTCCTATTTGCACACCATCACTATGATATGTGCAATTAGTGATATTATTAAGGGTATTGATAAGCAATTGTCAAATAGTTAAACTATTTCCTGATCAATATATTTGGCAGTTAAACCGAATGTAATACTGTTAGTGACCATTAACAGTAAAGACAAACCTTGCGGTCCTCTTGAAGATTATCATGCATTTGTTCCTTTGTATCTATGAACCAATAAAAAAAGTGAAATTAGTAACATGTTTCACGTTTTGATTAAAAGCGCTTGCGGTATCTACCCAACCCGTTTTGACATAAACTAAAATTATCTATTTTTGACCCGAACCTGTGGCCCGCCCATTTACCACCTACAACGTAGAGTAAAGTTTGGTAACTAATCTAAATGGTAGATTTAACTTGCATCTTTTTCCTGTACCTTTAGTAGGTGCTTGGCCTGAGTTGGTGGGGCCGTCACATACATCAAAACCACTTGATATTACAGGTGCAGCTGCAGATGATTCACTTTGTGAAGGTTCTCTAGATGCAAAACTCATCTGAATCTGATTAGTGGGGGCCACAAAATTATCCAGGTCAGCATCTAAAGGCCCATGAACTGTCTGAAACAACCTTGGATCTTGAACTGTTTCTTGAAAATATTTTAGGAAGTCACCAATCACCCCATCTGCTTGGGGAAGGATAGCAACAAACACAACACTTGTATGAACACGTCCTGATTTCTCCGTGATGGGAACTCGCTACAAATTGCAAAAAAAAAAAATGCTAAGAAAAATGTCTTTTACGTTAGCAGCCAAATTCACCAAGTGAAATGGTGAAAAAAACCTACACTCTATGAACTCCGCTCTCGAATTTTAGTTTTCCGTAGACATCTGCCCCGGATATTGCAGCACTCGCTTCCTGCCAAATAAAATACACTCGTCACGCATGACTCTTTGTTAAATGATCAAATAAAATCATCCCATTAGCAAAAATAAAATAAAAATAATAAGAAAAAAAAGATTGACCTTGAATCCTTTCATATTTGAATCTGTGACTTCCACCACCTCAAATCTCCAACCCTTTTTCTGAGAGTATCTCTCATACCTGGTGTCAATCACGTATCACCGCATTGCACTTTAAGTTGACAAAAATACCCCTGACTTGACGGAGAAAAATGGCAAGATTTCAAACATTTTGGATCTAGATGCGAAAAAACAAACCTTTGGACGAAAGTCGCAAAACTGGCCAAACCTCAGGGATGAAGATGGCAGTTTACTCTAATAATAATAATAATAATAATAATAATAATAATAATAATAATAATAATAATAATAATAATAATAATATATTCAGTGAAAAATCTAAATTCACATTTTTTAAGATGTCAATTGCAAACAGTGAAGCCTCTTCGCCTCCAGTCCCTGATGCAAAATCAAAACTATTAAATTTAATAAGCAAGATTTGGTGTGACGTTCAAGAACGCTGTAATCTTCAATAATTATGTTACCTGCACGAACTTCTAAAATTCAACCTCGACCTATAGAATTGTTAGCGTTATGAGACAAATGGTGATATACAAATATTACAAATTAAAAATGTATTTCAATCTGTTGTTATCAAGTTTATGCAGCAGATTAACAGGTTCTGCAACGAACAATAGCGAATTTCTGCAACTGAAAAGAACTCCGCTGATGTGCTTTGATTCTGCGTCAAATCCCTTTTGAATCTGCAAACACTTTCAGCAAAGAATAGACTCGTTCTCAGCAATAAAACAACAGCATATGAAAAATTCAGCGAATGAGCGACTATATATGCGGATCGTAATATCAGCGAGTGAAAAGAATTTGCAGCAGCGAATTAACTAATTACGGTAAATGGACATTGTTTTATCGAACGGACACTATTTCTGCAGACTTGTTGGTCTCAGTTCTGCAGATGATTAAGTTGATCCGTAACTATCAAAAAAAATCCCAACAACAGACAGTGAATGATTAACACTGACTTTGATTCATAACAGTCCAAACTTCGATCTAAAACATACCGATTCAGTTCAAAATATTCAAATGATACAGCAAACAGATCCAAATCAGTCCGCAATGAATGAAATTTCAACCTGAATTGATCGAAACAGTTCGAAATTCTCAAATGACACTTCGAAACTATAATTCAGATCTCAACAGCTTAACAACTTCTTTACTATCAAACTCAAATTCAGTCACAACACAATTTTCAACTAACATCTAATGCTCAAATCTGAATCAGGTTTCGACAGAAACATCAACAACTCAGATCTGAATTATCAAACGCAATCCTTCAAAATAAATCAGATCTTCTTTCAGTACGTATGAATGATACTATTCAATTCATGGAGCAAAGAAATTCTAAATTCGATCAGATTTATCTTGTTTTTATGTGTAGAAAATGATTTTGTGTAGATTTTCATTAGCAAATAACACATTAGAGATCGATTTTCATTAGCAAATTGTAGATGAAATCATCAGCATCTATAGAAATTTTGGATTGAAAAAACAATTGAACAATTCAGATAAACATACCAGGATCAAGATAAGACCGATGTAAATAAAATCCTCTGATGAAATCGCCAACGTTGAAAACACCAATGTCTATTACGGCTGAGAAATAGGGTTGGTGATTGTAAGGAATCGAGTGACAGAAACCTACATACGAACGAACAAAATCAAATATAAAAACAATCAAAATCAAACATACGAACGATGATCTAACATTGATTTGATGATTATTTTGAAGATGGTGGCCACAGAGGACGATGTATATTAGGGTTTTTGAATGTAAGGAGGATGAAATAAAAATGGGGAAAAGAGATAGAAGGTTGAATGATGCGTGTTTGAGAAGCCGCTTGTAAAGGAAAAAGAAGAGAAAACAAATTGCCGCTCAAAATCAATCTGTGAGGAATATCACATTGCCAGGTGGCAAGTAATGGTTTAAGCTAATGACAAGTGGCACTAAAATGTATTGTTTTAATATAGATAATAGATTATAGTTTTATTAAGGTAAATGTATTTTGATCATTTCACATCCACTTAACACTAAAAGTTAATTATAGTTTTATTAAGGTAAAGATATTTTGGTCATTTCACACCCACTTAACACCAAAAGTTAACCTTCATCTAGTGTAGGGACTATCCGAGTAACAATGTGTTAAATCACAGGGAGCAAACATGCTATTTTGAAAAGTTGAAGACTAAACGTGAAAAATGGCAAACCACAGGGAATATCCGGGCAATTAACTCTTTATTATATGAATACTAGGTTATAACCCCGTGTATTACACGGGTTAAGTAAATAAAAGATCAAATAGTTAATAACGAAGATTTAACAATTATAAAACGATATTTTAAGACACTTTTCCGATATCCGAACAAAAATTTGTTTTATGTATGATCAAAACTTGTGATGTTTGTCAAGTTTATAAATATGAAAACATTTGAACCATTGATTAGAACACAAACTGTATCATCGACTTTCTCACGACGTGAACCCAAGTTTTATTTAAATAACAGTGGTTTTAATTTATTAGTTCTAAAAATATTGTTGAAATGTTTAGATTAGGCATATAGCAATTAGCCAATTAGAAAAATTATAGCTACAAAATAATATTTTAATTAATTAGATAAGTATAAATTATATGTAATTATTAAGTTATATAACTTTAAAATTTAAGTATATGGACTTGACTTGTATCTTAAAAGGATGGTTGTTTTTTGAATAAATTTATTAGTATGATAAATGTAGTTATTATTCTTCTTGTATTTTAAATATATTAAATATATAAATTATTTGTTAAGCAAGAAAATTGTTCCCTCCACCCTCGTTATGAAAATGGTCGATATTTGTTTCAATTATTAAGATATAATTTCTAACCTAGTAATTCATATAAATAAGAAAATCGTTCCCTCCACCCTCGTTATGAAAATGCCCTATTTTTGTTTCAATTATTAAGATATAATTTCTAACCTAGTAATTAATATAAATATAAATAAATAATAAGATAATTTATGGAACTTTATCCATAATTTCTTAAATGTTTGAAACAAATATTAAATTTAATAATTTAAATTAAATAATAATTATCTACAATTAAGTAAGAGTGGATGGTCTAGAATAATAATCTAGTAATTAATATAAATAAATAATAAGATAATTTATGGAACTTTATCCGTAATTTCTTAAATGTTTGAAACATATATTAAATTTAATAATTTAAATTAAATAATAATTATCTAATAGTAGATGGTCTAGAATAATGACACGTGTCATTTTATTGGTTTCTTTTATTATATAGTATATATATATATATATATATATATATATATATATATATATATATATTTAGTGTACCTCTTTTTTTAATTTCAAGATAAATATATTTGAAATCTAATAAAAATTTCAAAATATTATATTATCTCCTATACGAATTGTTTAAATTTATATTAAATTTAATTTTATAATTATCTTTTAATTAATATTAATTATCTATAATTAAGTAGGAGAGAAAAAAATTAGATGGCTCCAATGAATGACATGTGTCCCTAAATTGGTTTCTTTTATTATATAGTATAGATTTCTTTTTAATACAAGCGAAACTGTTTCGGTAAACGTAGATTCTTCGCATACATCCGTTAGATAGCATTGTTATATGAAGTATTTTACTATTATTTTTTAATGAAAACATACATGAAATGAACATTGTTAAATTAAGTATTTTACTATTCTTTAATTTCTTAGTTCTTCGCATACATCCGTTTGGTAGCATTCTATGTTTTGTGTCTACATGTTTTGAGATTCACTTTGAATTTGATTATACAAGGATGTAATAGATGGTATTTCTTTTAAAGTGTGATCACAAATTTCTAATGATTTTTTAATGTTACTATTTATATATTTGAACTTGAGAATAAAATAAATACCATGAAACCGGCAAACCTAGAGAAAACCAGTGTTCGAGCCCTACCCAAAGCGGTGTTAGGTGTGGAGCGTTATCGGCAGCCTTACATAGTTTTCACAACGTATGAAGGCACCTTTCGACCGTTTTACAATTAATTAATATGTTCTGCTTCGACAGCTTTATGGTTAAATGTAAATTGTGCGAATTTCAAATAAGTTCTGTTTTTGAATCTCATGTAGTGATACTAAACATATTCATAATTAACATTCCGCCGCAACGCGCGGGTTGACGTCAACTCGTTTAATACAAAAAGAAAAAGAAATCTTTTCCACTGGGATTTACTCAAAACAGATACCAATCGATTGGTCGTATGCTTGGGGTGTCAAAAGTCCGGGGTTTGACAAACCCCTTTGGGACAGTGTGTAACAACGACTAACTTCCTAGTCCTCATGGGCATTAGTCGGTAACACATGGTCTTAAGATTCGCCAATTTTGAACCTTGGAACACATCTGATAATGTGTAATTTTAGATAGGGTTATTTTAATTTTGAAAGGGCAATGTTATCAATATGTGGAGTTTTAATAAGTGAATTGGGTAAATATGCAATTAAGAAGGTTTAGTAAAGGATACATGTAATTATCCCTTTTCTAAATGTTGACACATCACGTTTTCTTTTAATGATTTCATAACAATAATAGTTTACGCCTTTAATTGACATTAGGATTTTTTTTTAATGATTTCTTAAATTAATGACCCTTGTCCGGGTTAAACATCTCACGTCTAAAAAGCATAAGCCTCTACCAAGTAGGCTTATACCCCTCATTGGCAATTGACATGATTAAATTAATTAGTTTCATTTGTCTTCAAATCTATAATCATAAGAAAACATCTCTTTTAACACCAATTCATGCTCTAAAATCTATAAAATACAAAAATGATTACATGTAACTTATTTTATAATAATATTAACTAGTGGGATATCTCGCGCTTCGCGGAGGACTTTCGATCGATATCGGTTCGATGAGTTACAATACCGATCGATATCGGTTCGATGAGTTACAATACCGTTACGATACCGGGACTCGGTATAACAACCGAAAGAGACATAAATGACCACTGGCATCAGTACCGATATTGGCCAGACACCATCAATTTGCTTCGCTTCGGCACCATGCTCAACACGTGCTTTACATCGATAGAAAACCTTAATTTACTTGGAAATAACCATATTCTTGTATCGGTTCCGGTAATACCAATAACGTAGCGATTGTTGTTCCGCCAAAATTGATTCAATTCAGTTTGTCATGACTATACAAAAAAAAAAACTCTTTTTTTAGTAGAACTCTATTTTTCATCGATTCTCTTGACCTATTTAAAGAAAATAAAAATAAAAGAAAACGCCACTAAATGCAAATTAATATAAGAAAAAATAATGTAGGAATACAAAAAATAATAAAGTATCCCTATTTTCTTTAATATGATAGGGATATTTTGACAAATAAATGGATAAAATATGTGAAAGTCATCCAACATTTAATGTATTTTATACATATTATTCATACATCAAAAGCATGATATGTGAGTTACACATGGCTCGATTTGATTGTGTTTATGAGTCACCTACAAGTTAATTTATCTTTCCCTGTAGCTAACAACTTGTCAAATTATATATAGAGTTAATTGCTCGGATGGTCCCTATGGTTTCACGTTTTTCACGTTTAGTCCCCAACTTTTGAAAATAGCAGGTATGCTCCCTATGGTTTGTTATTTTGTTACTCGAATAGTCCCTTGAGCAATGTCAGTTAGTTTGAAAATAGCAGATATGCTCCCTATGGTTTGTCATTTTGTTACTCGGATAGTCCCCTGAGTAAATGACAGTGGACTATCCGAGTAACAAAATGACAAACCATAGGGAGCATACCTGCTATTTCCAAAATGCGGGAACTAAACGTGAAAAAACATGATACCACATGGAGCATCCGGGCAATTAACTCTTATATATATAATAAGGACACATTTACAACATAATTAATAGACACTAACGTGTATATAAAATGCATTGATCATTGGTAATAAAAGGCAAATAGGTCACTAATACATGGTTAGTTTTAAAACAAAATGCATATATGACTAATCCAAGGGCACATCAAGATGTAATGAAAACATATATTGAGAATCATACAAGGAGCAAGCGACTCAAATGTGACCTAGGTTTTGTAGTGTAAAGCATACATTTCTTAGGCTTAAACAAATAGTGGGAATCATACATAGAGCGAAACATATCCACAACAAGAGGGAATTGCATTACTGCAAACACAATGACCGGTATGGTAGGAGATGCAGCAATAAAGATTGGCACCCATTTCAACCTCTTGTGGTACAGCACAAAGAAACTAGCACTAAAAGTCACCATCATTAATCCCGCCCCCTAGCCCAACCGGCAATTCCCATGTGGTTTGGGTTGGGCCGGCTTCCTCTTCGGAGGTCGCCGGTTCGACCCCCGGGAGGTGCAAACGGGGGGTGGGACGTCCCAATGATGGATCGTATCCTACCGAGGCATGGTGCGGTCTTGAGGGCAACCCGGTTTTACCCAGCTGTTACCCCAGCGAGTCTCTCGTGTGGGGGCAGTATGGTTTCCGGGCGGAAGTCAGCTTGCGCGGCGGCCGGGGCCCGATCGAACATCGCGTTCGAGAGTGCGGGGCTGACGGGGGATTGTCTTCGACATGAACCCGGTGACCACTGGTCCAGTACATTGAAAGTCACCTTCCAAAAAAAAAAAAAAAAGTCACCATCATTGCTGCTACGGAGATGAAAAGCGTTAGTATACCTATCATCAACTTTTTGGGTAATGAATACATGAAATCACGTTGATTATGAGGAGATGTAAGGATAGACAAGAACACTAGGAGTGAGGTTGAGGAAGAAAACAAAGAAATGGCATCTGCAATAACGAAAACTAAAAAGGTACGATCATGAATGAAAATGGGAAGACCATACTCTTGATTGTAGCCACCTGGAACCGTAAAAGCTACAGCAAATCCAATGGTGACAATAAGGGTGGCAACAACCATACAATCTTTCATCCATTTCAATCCTTTGGAAACAAGTTCTTCATTTTCTTTGGAGAATAACTCATATGGTGTTTGACCATCTTTGTTCCTTGCTTCCCTCA
Source organism: Helianthus tuberosus (assembly GCA_030545235.1). Classification (NCBI taxonomy): domain Eukaryota; kingdom Viridiplantae; phylum Streptophyta; class Magnoliopsida; order Asterales; family Asteraceae; genus Helianthus; species Helianthus tuberosus. Next base: position 31,735 of record JARYGA010012787.1, on the reverse strand, counting down.
AAAAAGCTGGGATCATCTTCTCTACTTCCTATAACATACACGAAAGTTATATAGACAATAAGTCATTACAATTGTCATTAATTATTTTTATGTTTTATTGAACGAATCCTATTAAAGATGCATGTGTGCTTCGTGGGCAATCTTAATAATATCCCCAAACTAGGTGAAAAGTCTAAAATTTGAACTATTAGTAATGGCAATATTAACTTATTTGGATACTTAACCAAGACAAATTATCCCCTAGATATTGTGCAAGTGAATTACAAGAATAATCCATTTCCAGTTGATATGTTTTAGACTTTTAGCGGTTCAATTATTCACATTTTTCCCTAGTCCAGGGAATATTATGCATTTCTTGTTGTGTTTTATACTTGTATCACTTCAATCATTCACACTCTTTGCTAGTTCGGTGAATATTATCACATTTTTTGATTTACGACGATTGTTTTTCAATGCCGTTACTAGTATTTAAATTTATAGAGAAAACATTTACTTAAGTAGCATAGGGATATTACCTTGAACCATAGTAATTCTCGTTGCATTAGGAGAGATGCTCCAGATGTTGTAGCTGCCATCTCCTTTGAACTCTTCCCAACTAAATGCAGCATATTATTTCCCGACTTGTCTATATATTGGCATATATCTTCAGTGGAAGCCTTTCCTATCTCATACAACAGGTTGTAGATACCATGATGACGGTGCATAACAGCTATATGAAATACAGTGAGCCCATCCTCGTTTAAATAAAGCATAAGATCAGGGTAGGTTCGAAGCAATTCAACTATAAATCTGGTGTTGCCCCTTTCAGCAGCAACAGGTAATATCCTTGAAGATTCTAGTATCGTTTCAGTAGAGAACGTAGGAGGCTTATTGAGCATATCCTCGATCTCATTAAAGCACATTGTTCGGGTAACATGTCCCCATATGGTTTTTAGTAATTTTAGTGCATCTGTATCCTCTTCAGCTTCATGTTGTATTTTCATACCAAAAAATCTAAAAGCTGAAAACAACTAACTGCCAAATGAGGAACAACCAAATACTACACGGTAAAAAAAAAAACCTGAATCTATAAACGTGATTAACACTTACATGGTTCTATGATTCTCTTGAATATATTCTTCTCTACCATATTAAGTGCATCAGGCTTCCGCGACAAAATTTCAAGTACAGACGTATTACCAGCAAGTTCTGGATTGTCCTCCACGATTTGGAGCGCAACATCTATAGAAGATATATGACTATCACTTCAGGTTATGAAATTCACTTTAAAATTTAAGATTTGAAACTACAAGATGACATGTTGTACTTGTGGACTTGACTATTGCTCCATTTTAACTTTTAAGTGAAAGATTGTTGTGATCATATGATGACAATAACTTCTTTACATATGCAAAATAACTAGTAATTGTTTTAGCGGGTTTAACAGGTCTCTGACGACGCGAACAACACAAGTTTTAAACATGAATACGACTCGTTTAACTACTTTATATCCAATGTCTATAACACAGTTATATGTTTTATGTTACCAAGAAGGAGAAATAATGGATCGTAACTTTCTAACTTTAACTATTTTTAAAAAAGTCACATGGTGTACTTTTCACTAAACAGGTCTAATCGTGTCTTATACAGGTTACCTATTGCAAGCCCCATGAGAAACACAAGAATTACCTACCAAAGAAATTATGCTCCACTCAAAGCAGGAGTGTCAAATTCCTATCATTATCTGTCCAATGATCACCACTCATCTTCTGAGAATTGTTGTATAAATACTTCACTAAGCTGTCCGTCCCCGCTTCAGCAGCGTTGGTCAGTGGCAAATATCCTTCAGCACCACGGATGTCCGGCAGGCTACGATTCTTTTCCATCATAATTATAGCCATTTTCATGTTTCCTACTGAAGATGCTATCCAAAAGGCAGTATTGGAATGTTGGTTTTGAAGTTCCAACTCCTCCGCCGTCATCATAGTTACTAGATTCTTCACAAAATTTAAAGTATGCCTGGTCTCTTCTGTTGTCGCCGCCACATGAAGTGCTGTGCCTAGATTCTTACTGAGACCAACCCTTACCAACTCTGGGCGTTTTTCAAGGATGATCTTTGCGGTTTCCCAATCACCAATAATGGATGCCTCATATAGTGGAACAACCAAGTTTAAGTAGTCTTCTCTATTTCCTTCAAAGTAATTTCAAAAACATATTGTTAACTAATAGCCAATTTTCGTTTGATGGTAGAAAATTTAGGGGGTGCTAAACAGGTTATGTTCGTGGGTTGGCGGGTTTACTAGCACGGCCCGGATATAATGTCTGACAAGTGAACCCAAACACGAAATATGTGCTAGTAGACACAAATACAACCCATTTTTTGTTTCTTTTGCATATAAGTGATCTACAACTAAACAAATTTACAATTAGAATATGAATGTATATAAGAAAAAAAAAGGGTAATGCACGGTACCCCTGACCGCGGAGGGGATAACCCCTCCCAGGCCGCCACCCGACAAGCCTAAGCCTGGCAGTAAATACCCTTGCCGAGCCGACCCTTTGAGGGTACTTTGTTCGCCCCAAGGTTCGAACCCGGTACCTCTTGGTAAGAGGTGGGTGTCGGTGGCCAACTGGGCTACCAAGACGTTGATTTCTGTTTTAATTATTTAAGTTTTGCTAAATTTGCCCGATTGTATTAAGTTATTACATAATTAAAAAATCTTTTAATATTGTTTAAAAAAATAAATAGGTCAACCTGCGCACTTGCCAGACCCAAACCAAACCAAACCCATTTAATTAAACGTGTCTGCAAATTTGACTCAAAAATGACCCGAACCATTTAGTCAGTATACAAAACTGCGAAAACAATGTTAGGTCCTGGTCATTTTCAGATGAACATTTATATATATGCTAGAAGATGTATATCACCAAATAAATATGGAAGAGAGCAATAAGAGGTATTCGGAATATCTGTTATTTGATCATGCTTCAGCATGGTACTTTCCATTGAGCTTGGACTCTCTCCGGCTATTTCTTTTTCTGTGAACGGATCCATCTCTGCTGCTATCTAAAAGCTACTGTGTGCAGAATCACAAGAACATAATGAGTATCATGACATGAACGGTCGAACTAACCCGTACCTAGACAATGTAGAAAACTTGCAGGGGCACCTGAAAATCAATACCTTTGTTTATGGGGTGATTGGTTGTTTAAAACTTTCTGCAAATAAGGAGCCAGCTTCCAACGGTAAATATATAGACAGATTTTACTAAGTGATTTGCGAATAATGTTGAACAAATCAAGCAGATATCACAGAAAGATTTTTGAACAACTTGTTCCACACTTTTCTATTACAATACATAAAAATAACCCTAACGGATAAACGATTTGGAGGACAAGAAAACATTTAAACCATAAAACATAATCCTACTCAACTTCTAATCTAAATAAAACTTAACTTGTAAAGATTCAGAAACAGTATTATTAAATGATATGTTCTATCAGAAATGGGCCATCCTTCTTTTAAAAAGTAATTAAAGGGACAATGTGGGCTTCTAATGAATGGCCAACAATGAAAAAGCAGAAGAGGCATATGGTTCTGCGTCTTTTAAGATGGTGGATATGATTGACAATCTTTTATAGTTACCATATATCTTTATAATATTTAAATAAGTAAATGGCCAAATAACGAGAAAAAGAATTGGATGAAAAAATGATAAAAATTGGAATTAAAGTGGTAGAAGTTTCGATAGAGGTGGTAATAAAATTGGATTAAAAAGAAGGTAAAAAAAGTAATAAAAAATTGGATTAAACGACAAGTGGTAAAAATTAAATTAAAAAAAGTTGTAAAATTTGGATTAAAAGAGAAGTGGTTAAAATGGATTAAAAATGATTATAATATATTTTATAATAACTTGCATTTTAGATAAATTTTATGGTATATTAATTATAATAACAAATACATCGATATTATTATAAAACATATGGTTTTGTTCCGCGTTTGTATTTTAAGAGCTAAGAAGAAAATATGTTAAAAAAAGTTTAAATACATAAAAGAGACGAAGATGTGTTCATAATTAACGATGGATCCTAGTGTCTTATTTTCATATAGTGTTATGAACCTAAATTTATAGAGTTAAATGGTTAAACTAGCCACTTAGGTTATAGCCTAGTGGTTAAAAGGAATTATCTTTTGTAGTAGACTAATGTTCAATTCTTAGAAGGTGTAAGGGTGAGAGGGGCACTCCCCTCTTAGGGGAGTCCCCTCTCTTACGCACGGCCAATCAGCACGCGCCACGTCAACTCCCCTCACACCCTCAATTTGTTGGCGAAACTCCCCTCTTAGGTGTGTACAAGTATGTAAGCCCAAGGTACAAGTATGTAAGCCCAAACCTCGATCCCCTCATCGGTGAATACACCCCGATCTTGGTCACCGATTTCGGTCCCCGCGGTGATGGCGCCGGTGTTCCCGCTCGGGGACTGGGGTCACCGAACAACTCCCCGCATGGTGCCCCGGATACCCTAAGTATCTAAGGGGAAAAACATTAGCTATTGATTAATAAATAAAACGTGTTATGAACTTGTATCGAGATAGGTGATTAAACTGAGTAAAGTAAAGAGAATTAATTGAAGTTGACCTTTAGTGCCGCACTAAGACCGTGTGTAATGGGGCGTTTTACATAAAAAAATTTCAAAAATAACGCCCTATAACGGCCCATAACCCACTACACCCGGCGTTATAGGGCGTTTTAAATCAAAAAAATTGTTCCCGGCGTTTAAATTAAAACGCTTAATCGAAAACCAACAACCAATCAAACGGCTAGTTTCCTAACAGCTAGTTTGATTTTTTTTTTTAAACCTATTATATATACATATATATATAAACAACCAAAACTCATCCATTTTCAACAAAAACAATCTCAAAACCTCTCTAAAAAATCCCACCATTTTTAAAAAAACTTGATGGATTCTCCTAGTTCTTCGTCCATGATTAATTTTTACTACAACGAGTATTTTGCGGATGGCGATGGTTCGACCGATGAGGAGGTTGAGCAAGAGGCGGTTACGAGTGCATGTCAACTAGCGGTGCGATATGTCAAGCATTCTCGTCGGCCCCAAGCACAAAAAAATAAAAGAGGCTATGTTGAACGAGACCGACGCGCGGCACACGATCGTTTGATGAAAGACTATTTTGACGAGGCGCCGACATTTTCGAACGAAATGTTTAGGCGTCGTTTCCGAATGAGTAAGCGGTTGTTTCTACGCATAGTCGACGACTTGGAAGCCAACTACGATTATTTTAAACAAAAACCGGATGCGAGAGGGGAACTTGGATTTACCGGTATCCAAAAGTGTACGTCGGCGTTACGAATCCTTGCTTATGGTAACACTACCGACATCAACGACGAGTATCTAAAAATGGCGGAGAAAACAACACGAGACAGCTTGGAACATTTTTGTCGCGGTACAATTCTTATACTTTACTTTTATTTTTTTTAAACGACGAGTATGCTTAGAATTTTTTTTTTTTTAATCTTATGTTTGTCTATATTTTTTTATAAAGGTATAATTGATGTGTACGGTGCGCGTTATCTTAGAACGCCTACATGGGAGGACCTTCAAAAGATCTACGAGGTACATAATGCCGAGCATGGTTTGCCTGGTATGATCGGGAGCATAGATTGCATGCATTGGCGTTGGGATAACTGCCCGACTGCATGGCGAGGCCAACACACACGGGGTGACCAAAAAGGACCCACTATTATTCTTCAGGCGGTTGCTTCACAGGATCTTTGGGTTTGGTCGGCTTACTTTGGCGTGGTCGGGTCATGCAATGATATCAATGTTTTTGAACAATCTCCGCTGTTAGAGGAGTGGATTTCTGGCAAAGCTCCTAAAGCGTCGTTTTACGCAAATGGAAACTACTACCCTCATGGATATTATTTGAGCGACGGAATTTATCCTAGGTATTCGATTTTCGTGAAGACGTATAGTGATCCTTTTGATGAACAAAGAGCATACTTTAAAAAGGTTCAAGAGTCTTCACGAAAAGACATTGAGAGATGCTTTGGGGTTCTTAAACAACGCTGGCAATATTTGAGAAATCCTTGTCGTGCATGGAGCAAGCAAAAAATGAGAGATGCTATGTACGCGTGTATAATCATGCACAACATGATCTTGGAAGACGAAGGAAAGGCGATATGCCAGAATTATTTGCCAGAAGCCGTTCAAGAGGAGCATCCACAAGCGTCAATGGAAGAAAGAGTGAATAATGCGCGAGAGTTGCGTTACGAACCGTACCATTCCCAGTTAATGGTTGATTTGCTACACCACGCGTGGTCGGTTCGGTATGTACCACCTGAGGGAGAGGAAGAAACGGAGGACGACGAAGACGAAGTTGGCGAGGGTGAAGAAAGCGAAGATGAAAACTAGTGTTTTTTTTCTGTTTTTTTTATTTTCGGTTTTCTTTTTCTGTTTTTTTTTTTTCTGTTTTTTTTATTTTCAGTTTATTTTTATTTTTATTTCAAGTAATGTAATTTTTTTTAATTAATGAAGTTTTTTATGTTTTAAATTAAAATAAATAATTGTGAAATGATTGAATGGGGCATTATGAGGCATTATACCCACTACACCACTTTTGCTATAATGCCCTCTTGCTGACTAGGACGTCACGTGTCGTATAATGCCCCATGGTGGGGGCATTATAACCTTCTACCACTACACATGGTCTAAATGAAGACGAAAATGTAAACGAAAATGGGCTGCATTTGAACATGATTCTTATTAATTTGTTTTTATGAATCTACAGCCCACAAAGTAAGTTGGTGGATCGTGGATGGCAGAGGAATGGGCTTAAATGTTTTATTCCATCAATGCAAATAAAAAATCATGGGCTGCGAAACTAAGGTTGGCGTAATTGTTTTAGGGTCGTATTATTGGTACACTTGACCAGGGCTGGTATATCCTGTATACCCGTACATGATAAGACACGACACGATATACGAAATCCCATACGCGAACACGACACGATATACACGAAAATAACATGTTAATACCTGTTAACACGATTGTTCGACTGTTATACACGAAAATTACATGTTAATACCTGTTAACACGAACAAAAACACGAACATGACATGCTATCTGAGAGTTACAGAGGGAGTTTAGGGTTTTATTTTTTTTAATTGAATGAGGAATGAAAATAGAAAGAAATTAAGGAACCCACACACACATGGCTGATGAGTTTTATTTAATTTAATTTCTTATCGTGTACTAATGGATATTAACAGGTAATCTCGTGTCTACCTGTTTGGTACACGATACATGTTAAGGCCATACACGATATTTGTTAACTTCATTTAGGTTCGTGTCGTGTATTCGTGTAAAATTGCCAGCCCTACACCTGACTTCTTAAATCGACATCTTTAATACGGGTCGTATAGGCCTATATAGGTCGTATTACCTTTTCAATTTCCAATAAAGACTGATTTGTCAGATTTTGTCTATTTGACTGGACTTATACGGGTCGTATATAGGCCTATATGAGTCGTATTGGTTAAGGTTTTTTTATTACAATTTTTTTAGTAATTTTTTAATAAATTTGCTTATGGTTTTAACAAGGTTTTCTAAAAAAAATATTTATTTTTTTAAATAAAAACTTTCTTATTTTTTTTTAAGAATACTATGTACAATGTAGTATAGTATATATAGAGTAGGAGTTGTGTAGAAATTCTATTTTTCCTAGAAAGTCTAGGAAGCAATAGTAATTGGACATGTGTCATGGATGTATTTTAACAAGAAGGGTAAATATGTAATTTCATATTTTAATTTTATTTTTGGTAATTATATTCAGTAACTAATTTTTGCATGATCTTGTATGTAACCGATTACATCCATTATTTTCGGGATTATAGTTTTTTTTTAATCCAAATATCACGAACACGAATCATATATCTATATATAATAATTTCGATCATTCTATTCTTCACCAGCATCGTTCATATTCAATATTTTTTCAGAGTGAAAAATCATGGCTTCGAACACACTTGTTGATGTTGGAGATGGTAATTACGTTTTTTTTTCTTTACTTTTTGTAGTATTCTGTGTTGATTATTTATCATTTTTTTTGCAAAATCGTCTAGTTCTTGATGCTGTGTTTTAACAGCCAGAGAGGTTGAGCTTTTTGTGTTTATTTGATTTTATAAGGTGACTGATGGGTTGTAATCTGAAGATCAATTTTTTTTTCTTAAGATATTTTCATAGTGTGTTTTAAATTCCATATTTGTCATTTATGTGACAAACCAACATCTTGTTATTGGTGTTGTGTTTTAACAATCATAAAGGTTCAGGTTTTTTGTGTTTATTGATTTACATAAGTTGGCTGATGGTTTGCAGGCTGAAGATCACCCTTTTCTTTAGATATTGAATGTTGTGTTTTAACTTCCATATTTGTAGTTTTATGTTTTGTTTATTTAAACTCTTTCTTAGAAAACATCAGCTTGTTATATGTGATGTGTTTTAACAGTTATTGAGGTTGAAGTCAATGTTTTTTTATAGTATAAACATTGTATGATGTGTTTTAACAGTAATGTGTTTTACCAGTTATGTGTTTTAACAGATATTGAGGTTGTAGTCAACGTTTTTTATAGTTTCATTGAATTGTGTGTTTTAACTTGCATTATTTTGTTCTTTCCCATGGCTATAAGTTTCATAGCATTCAGGACAGATTTTTTTGTGTTGGTGTGTTATATAAGTTCATTAGTTGGTAGCATTGTCAGTATGTTTTTTTACTTTGGCATGGTTTTTTTTTTGTTTTCATCACATTGTGTTTTAGGAATGTGTTATATGCTCATTTTTTGTCATGTGTTGTAGATGCACCTAATTACCAATTACGTGGTGTTGAACAAGTCTCTCCAAACTCTGGAACAAAGAGATATATTCCAGATTCACCCTCTTCGTTGACGCCAGCAGAGGGGATGTTATTTGACATAGTTGATGACGCGTATAACTTTTATAAAACTTACGCAGAAGCTGGAGGTTGGACTGTAAGGAAGGGCACACAACACGAGAACCGTGGTATTGTTATAAACAAGTATTTTTTTTGTTCAAAGGAGGGTCAAAAAGACTTTCGACCGGTCGATACAGTCATCCCCAACAAACGGAAATCATACACACATTTGTTATTTAAAACACATACCTACGGTTCTGGCGACTACAACTTTGCTTCCGGCGACTGTGTTTTGTCTTCCGGCAACTTCGATTCTGCTCGCATCCATCTTGTTCAAATCCACCTTTTTTTTGAATCTCGTCCCTGCAAACATAAAACACTTCAATGTAGAACACGATTGAACCCTAATCGCCTACTAAAACACAGAACACAATGTCCGTTTGATCTTACGTATATAGAAGTTGGAAAATCTCTTATCTTCATCCATGATTTTAGGTATACCTTATCTAGTATTTTTACTACTAGATAAGGTATAGATCCTGTATGAGCATGGGTCGTATTGGTTAATTTTTTTTTTTTACAATTTTTTTATACATTTGTTTATGGTTTTAACAAATTTTTCTAGAAAAATATTTATTTTTTTTAAAATAAAAACTTCCTTTATTTTTTTAAGAATACCATGTACAATGTAGTATTGTATAGATGAGGTATAGGTCCTGTATGAGCATGGGTCGTATTGGTTAAGTCTTTTTTACAATTTTTCATACATTTGTTTATGGTTTTAACAAAGTTTTCTAAAATAATATTTATTTTTTAAAGGGTAAATTACAGTTTTCGTCCTTTATGTTTGTATCGAATTGCAATGGATGACCTTTAACTTCAATAATTACAGTCACAGTTCTTTATTTGTAAAACCTATTACACTGTAGGTCCTTTAGCACTAACCATGTTTACTTTTAATGTTAAGTGAGGTAATGTGCACCCCATGTGAGGGAAAAACAGTAATTTAATACATAAAACAAAAAGAATTTTAAAATTAAAAAAACTTATATAAAAATCTATAAAACCCCTCTTTATTTATCTCTCTCAACTGCCTCTCTCCTTTGTAATCTCTCTCTCTACAACCATCATCTTCTCCTACAATCATCATCATCATCATCATCATCAGGACACCAGTACCCACCAACACCATCGACCACCGACATCATCTCCATCACCATCACCATCACCATCACCATTGACCTCCATAGTCCCTCCACCATTAGAATCCAACCCCTCACGTTTTTCGGTGGTTGCAAAACTCAGATTTGATGAAAGATCGAAGAGGCAACATTCTTGTGGTGGTGGACAACGAAACAGATCTGGATTGTAACCTCGTTTTGTTTACCCTACCCCAAAAATCACAAAAAAAACCCGATTCTGTCCACCACCACTGTGACGGTGGTAGATCTACCCGTCTCGGATATGTCAGGGGACAACCATAGACGATGAGTGATATTCATTCTTAGATCTGACGAATCGAGGTAAAAATGAAATCCTGATGCCACAAGATTAAAACTTTGGGGTAAACTTGCATACACCTACAGTTTAAACGGTCATACGGTAGTAGAAGCGGTGTGGGTTTTTGGTTGTGGTGGCGATTGTGTTGTGGTTGTGATAGCAAAGAGAGTGAGAGCGATAGAGAGAGAAGAAAGGCTGGCAAATTGGTATTTTTTTTTACATAGTATTAGAAAAAGAAATTAAACAATTATAAGTCAACTGATGAGTAGTATTTATAAAAAAAATACTTTAGGTAATGTTTTGAGTCCATTGCACAATTTGCAGTTAAAGCAAATACAGTTATACATTTAATTAAAGAATATTATTCTTTGCTCGAACAAGATTATATAAATATATTAGATGAAAAAGTAAAATAGTTGTTAATATATAATTGTTTGATCTGTTATGCGGTTTGTCCCGGTGTTAGGGCATGTTTGGCTAAGCTTATTATAGTTAAAAAGGACTTTTGGAAAAGGACTTTTGGGAAAAGGACTTTTTGAAAAGGAGTTTTTAAAAAAAGTGTTTGGATTAGCTTATTGATGTAAAATGACTAAAATGGGCATTCTTTTAGATATAAGAGGGGTAAAGAAGGGGTATATTGGTAATTTGTAGTTTGAAAAATTAAAAGCTGGCCAAGAAGTCACAATATTGTGACTTCTTGAAACCTCCTTTTTCTTCTATGCAAAAAGCCATTTCTAAAAGGACTTTTGGCTTAGCCAAACACAAAAACAACTTATTGGCTTTTTGATAAGTCAATAAGCCAATAAGTTGTTTTGAAAAGCTTAGCCAAACATGCCCTTAATATGGTGGTGTTGGTTGCTGGAGGTTGGAACTAGAGGTTGGAGGTGGTGATGGTGATGGTGATGGTGGGTGGGATAAAAAAAGAGGGGTGGTTTTATAAGGAAGATGAAACATGAAGGTTAAATGACATTTTTGCCCTCACATGGATTGCATATAACCTCACTTAATGTTAAAAATTAACATGGTTAGTGTTAAAGGACCTAGCGTGTAATTAGTTTTACAAAGAGTTAATTAGTGTTTTCGTCCCTATGGTTGTCAAAAATCACTATTTCAGTCCGTTAGTTTAAAAATTGTGATTTCAGTCCCTATGGTTTCACTTTCGTAACAATTTCAGTCCCTGTGGTTTCACTTTCGTAACCATTTAAATCCATTATTTTGTTAAGTACAGGGACTGAAATGGTTACGAGGTGGACTGAAATGGTTACGAAAGTGAAACCATAGGGACTGAAATCGCAAATTTTAAACTAATGGACTGAAATAGTGATTTTTGACAAACCACAGGGACGAAAACAATAATTAACTTTTTTACAAATAAAGGATTGTGACTGTAACTATTGAAGTTAAAGATCATCTATTGCAATCTGATACAAACATAAAGGACGAAAACTATAATTTACCCTTTTTTAAATAAAAATTTCCTTAATTTTTTTAAGAATACCATGTACAATGTAGTATAGTATATATGAGGTATATGTCCTGTATGAGCATATATAGGTGTAGTAAATGTCCCGTATATGTATCGCATCTACACCCTAATACGACACTTACAGATAATAAACGTGACAATACCAAACGTCACCGACACGACTCGTACGGTCAATATATGCCATAATATGGAACATATTGACAATATACGTCATAGTACGACACTTAACGACAAAATACGCCAAGTAATGATATCGTACGACGCGTATACATACAACACGACACATTCGAGTACGGGTGGATTCCAAACAAAATTACACGTAATAATAGAATACGATACCACATGGAACCGAACGTCATCGAAAAGACGTGTATTGAAGGTATACTTCATAAAATGACACAAGACGCCAATATTCGTCAAAATACGACACGTATACGTGTCGAATAGAGAAAAACAAAAAATACATGTTTTGGTATTTTGGCCAATACGATCGTATAGGCCAAAATTGTATCATTTTGCATACTAATACGCATCGTATAGTCCTGTACGATGCGTATTACCCCCACGGTTTTTTGAAAAATTAGGGGGTTAATACGCATCGTACAGACCTATCCGATGCGTATTACCCCCCCCCCCCCCCTGAATTTTGAAAGGACCCATTGAATTTTTGAGTAATCACGGGGTAATACGCACCGTATAACCCATAATAGCAAAAATTGTTTTTTCGTGTTTTCCTTGGTTTGACGCGTATACATCTCGTATTTTGACGAACTTTCGCGTATTTTGCCGTTTTATGAAGTATATGCTTTATACGTGCCGTATCGGTGCCGTTCAGTTTCCGAGTGGTATCGTATTCTATGATTATATGTAATTTTGTTTGGAATCCACTTGTACTCTAACGTGTCGTGTTGTATGTATACACGTTGTACGGTACCATTACTTGACGTATTTTGTCATTAAAAGTCGTATTATGACGTATATTGTCAACATGTTCGGTATTATCACATATATTGTCCGTACGGGTCATGTCGGTGACGCTCGGTATTGTCACGTTATTGTTTATAAGTGTCGTATTAGGGTGTAGATTGTATATACGTGTCGTGTTATCACGTATTATGGCGTAGTTTGTCTCTACTTGTCGTATTGTTCCGTATTAAAAAAAACATTTTTAAAATTTTATCATCTAGACCCCCTGAATTTAAAAAAAAAAAAAAAACAAGGGGTTAATTAAACTTTGATTTTTTTTACAAATTTTTGTATGCATTTAATCATAGTTTTAATAAAGTTTAATAAAAGAATTTTTTTATTTTTTAAATAAAAATATTTATAAAACTTTATCATGTAAACCCCCTGAATTCTAAAAAAAAAAATATAAGGCTTTAAGTAATTTTTTTTACAATTTTTTATATACATTTAATCATAGTTTTAACAAAGTTTAATAAAAGAATTCTTTTATTTTTAAACAAAAACATTTTTAAAACTTTGTCATGAATTCTCAAAAAAATAAAAAATAATAATAATAATAACAATAACAAGGGATTAATTGATAAATCAGGGGGTCAATTTAACCCGTATAGGCCAATACGACCCGTATTGACCCCTGATTTATCAATTAAACCCCTTTTTTTTGAGAATTCGGGGGGTCTATACGACCCGTATAGGCCTGTATGACCCGTATAGGTCCAGTCAAGTAGACAAAATCTGACACATCAGTGTTTATTGGAAATTGAAAAAGCAATACGACCCTTATTGAAAAAGTAAAGTATGCGGATAGATTGGCTGGTGTGCCAATGGAATTCCCCGTGTTTTAGGGATGAGGAGTTATTATCGGAGGGATATAAAAGATCGCACAATTATATATTATCAGGAGGGTAGAAGGCAATTCGTAAAAGGGCAACCTTCTGGCTGCCCTGCACAGGTGTACATGCACCAAAGTTTGACAAATGCTGGATGCTGCAGAAGTTTCAACATTGAAGGACTAATCTTGTAATTATGTGAAAGTTTCACAAGTTTGGACAAGGGATCTTATACATATGAGAACTTGTGGGTTTAGAGTGTCAGTACTTGTATTCTTTTATAAGTACTTGTATTCTTTTATATGGTAAGTACTTGTAGTTCTCTTAAATGGTGCGAACTTGTATTTTCTAGTTAGTGGTGAGTAATTATTTATTAAGTACTGAGGGTTTCATTGTAAGGTCTATGATGTCCGAACGTATAATTGTATATAAGCTTTGTGATGTATGCAATCATTAGACATTCAATGAAACAGTGAAATTTTGGAGAAAACTTCTTGTGCAAACAAACCCTAGCTTTGTGTTCTTTATTCAATCTGTGTGATTATTGATTGTGAGTACTTGGTGTATTCACGATTCTCTCATCTTCTACACCTTCTATACGAGCTCTACGTTGCGGTACGAGGCACGCGGTGGTTTCCGCACATCGTGTGTGAGTTCGATCAGTCCGGTTCATGTGTTCGTTGAAGGAAGACGACCTTACAAGTGGTATCAGAACTTAAATATGCGGTAGTTTCTTAGGTCTGTGCGCACTTGTGATTTAAGATTGTTCATCCGTACTTGTGATTTAAGATTGGTCATCAACACTTGTTAGTTTTTGGTTATCAACACTTGTTTGTTTTTGGTCATCAGAACTTATTTCATTAATGTTCATAAGCATTTGTTTTCTAAATACTGTTCTCAAATCATCAGCACTTGTGATTTGATAATCTTCATCCGCATTTGTTTCTCAATTTATTTAATCCGCACTTTTATTTGTGATTCCTAGTACGTACTTGTCAAGTTGTTACTAGTCCGCACTTGTTTTTCTCAAATCGATCAAGATGAATTAGAAGAGCTCGATTTGCAATTAAGTATGGCATTACTGGTAAGAAGAGCCAAGAAATTTCTTCAGCGAACAGGAAAGAGTTTCATTGGTGGTAACAATAAGACACGAATGGGAATTGACATGACCAAAGTCAAATGTTTTAACTGTGGAATATATGGTCATTATGCAAGAGAGTGTCGAAAACCAAAGAATAGAGAAGGCGGCAATGGTCAAGGAAGCTCAACAAGATCCAACAACAACACTCCAGCCCCATCCAATACAACATCTACCACTTCAACAACAACCTCATCTGATAACCGTACTCCTAATGCTAATAACGCTATGATTGTTCAACCCCTTCAAACTATTAGTGAGCCACACAATTGGGGGATTGTAATGGAAGAAACATCTACTGCTATTGTTTCAGAAGCGTTTCTTGCTGAGATCGTTGAAGAGGGGTTTGGAGATTTGTTCGAAGAGGAGAATGTGGAAGAGTTAACTGTGGTGGCAGAAGCTCTAAGTGAGAATCTGGAAATGGAGACAATCATTGAAGTAGAAGAAAATGAGAGAATAGAGAATGAGGAAGAGGAAAGCAGAAAGAAAGTAGGAAAGAAAGACGGAAAGAAAGATGAAAGTGATCGATTTGAGTTCCAGATCGCAACTAACGAAATGCAACGCTTTGATGATGAAGAAATGGCAAAGATGAAAGCAGGAAAAGCAGAAAGCTCGGATCAAGCTTTCATGGCTAACATCGAGGTACAATCTAAATCTGATGATAAAAGATGTCCTAGATGCGTAGACTTTGTCGCTAAGTGTGACAGATACGCACTCTATAACAGTAATTTGATTACTGATATGGAGAAATCTAGAGAGTTAATTGTCGTGCTTTCAAGGGCCGACAAAGAACATAGAAGTTAGGTGCTTGCCTTGAAAAAGGACATCTCTGAATTTGAGAGACGACTTGCTCAAGCGATGATTAAGAATCAAGATTTAAAAGCTGAACTTGAAACTTGTCAAAACACAGTTTTAGAAAAAGAACCAAATGATTTTAGAAAAAAGATAACTTGATTCTTGATCTGTAGCGAAAACTTGAGAAGTTTGATAGTTTGTCAGATGTGATGAATTTTTGCATAAACAATCTTCGTCTCAAAGATTCAGAAGATGAGATGTTTGGTGTTGGTTACAAGAAGGTTCCACCTCCTATTAACCATAACTATACATCGACACCTTCGATTGATTCTGAAATTGCAGATTTCGTTCTGACTGCTCCATTGACTGTTGATCCTTTGAGTGAGGAAGAGTCTGAATCCGAGTCTGAATCGGAATCTGAATCAGAACAAAAGAGTACGAGTGATGTTAAAACAAACGAAATTGATTTAAGCAAAATTGAAAATTTGATAAACTCAAAGATTTTGGAAGCTTTAAATCAAGTTCAAAATGTTCAAAAGACGAAGCCAAAAAACAATGGTAAAAAGAATGTTAAAAACATTTCAAAAACCAACTTTGTGAAAGGCGAAATCTTTATCAAAGAGGGTGAAAGAATTGAAAAAGGTTCAAATTCTGACTTTGTTAA
Organism: Helianthus tuberosus; assembly: GCA_030545235.1. NCBI lineage: Eukaryota > Viridiplantae > Streptophyta > Magnoliopsida > Asterales > Asteraceae > Helianthus > Helianthus tuberosus. The sequence goes on along the minus strand of JARYGA010012787.1, from coordinate 15,430 downwards.
ACAAATTTCAAAAGGCTCAAACGAAGCATCCTCGTGTTTGAACAGTCAATGTGAGGATGATCAACAAGAAAAGAATGAAAAGTTTGATAAACGAAGATGCTACAAATGTCATTTGAAAGGACATTTAGCTGCAAATTGTCCAAACGACAAAGGAAAGAGTCGTGTTGATCCTGATCTTGATAAACCTTGTGTCACCAAACCACAAAATGAACCTAAAAAGAATGAGAAGAAAAGTGGTAAAACACAAAAGGTAGATAAACCAAAGGTTAAAAGTAAAAAAGACAAAAGGATCAGGAAACTGACTTTTTGGATGATGGTAGCGGTCGTGGTTCAGATAGTGGATTGGAAACTTCTTCAGCAAAACGTGAGAGTCGTCAGAAAACTCGACGACCAACTCGTGTGACATTCCGACCACAGGAACAAGATCAACGTTTTGGAAGTACTTACAACCACCATGTTAGACCTCATGCACAAAATCGTTACGTTGATAACTGAAATGTTTCACCGGCCAGATTCATGGTCAAAGACAACATTTGAGATACCAACAACGACATATGTTTCATGATAATGAGCAACCAAGATTTGATATAGACTTCAACATAGTCAAAACTACAGATATCAAAACTCTAGTAATCGTTTTGGTGGAAATTCTAGGTACAATAACCGTCCTCAAAATCCGCACAATGCTCGATTTGCGGGTGGACATTCTAACAATTACCGAGGTTGAAATGTTAGAAACAACAATGAAGATGGTTATTTTAAGGAATTTTCTTTTGTTGATGAATTTGGATGACTCAAGACCTTCACAGCTTGGGTCCCCCATTACTAATTTCCTATTTGTGAATGCAGGAACAGCTAAAGAGAGCTATCTATATTTGGTATATCGATAGTGGCTGTTCCAGGCATATGACGGGGACCAAAGAATTGTTGTCAAATTTGAAACTTATTCGTGGTGGTTATGTTAACTTTGCGGGTGAAAAGGGTGGTTATATCACGGGTGAAGGTTCTGTTTCAAACGGCAAGATCACCTTGCACAAGGTGAACTTTGTGGAAGAACTTAAGCACAACTTGTTGTCAGTTTCTCAGATATGTGATAACAAGTATTCAATGCATTTCACGGATAAGGCTTGCTTCGTTTTAAAGCTGGGATTTGTAGTTCCTAAAGATTGGATTGTGATGAGAGCTCCAAGAGTGAATAACACCTATGTGATGGACATGCGTCCGGTTGCGAACTCCTCTGGTCCGGTAACGTGTTTGTTATCAAAGGCAATAGAAGATCAATCTTTCCTATGGCACCGAAGGATGGGACACGTGCATCTACACAAAATGAATCACTTGATAAAAAACAACTTGATGTTGGGTGTTCCTTTACATAGTTTCAATATGCATAGTAAATGTGAATTCTGTGAGAAAGGGAAAATCAAGCGTAAACCTCATAAGACTAAACACATAAAATCTATCCAACAACTACTAGAGCTGCTTCACATGGATTTGTTTGGTCTGATCCATGTAACTAGCATTGGTGGTATGTCTTATTGTTTGGTTGTCACAGATGATTTTTCAAGGTATTCGTGGGTATTTTTCTTAAAATCGAAAGATCAGACTTTCGGCACTTTGAAAGATTTGTTTAAATAATTAGAGAAAAATTACTCTTTACCCATCAAAAGAATAAGAAGTGATAACGGAACTGAATTTAAAAATCGATATATGGATGAATTATGTCGTGATATGGGTATTGTTCATCAGTTTAGCGCTCCTTATGTTCCTCAACAGAATGGAGTCGCTGAAAGGAAGAATAGGACCCTTATCGAGGCTGCAAGAACCCTTCTCTCAGAATCTAAATTGCCCATATTCTTTTGGGCTGAAGCTGTAAACACCGCATGCTATGTGCTGAATCGTGTTCTTACAGTAAAACGGGAAGATAAAACGTGTTATGAACTTCTTGAGAAAAAGAAACCAAATTTAAAATATTTCCAGCCTTTTGGGATTAAGTGTATGAGCCGACGGACATCGGATACTCCAAAGTTTGGGGAGATTAGAGAAATTGGTTTCTTCCTAGGTTACGAACTAGGCTCTCCAAACAAACGAGTATACAATGTCAAGAAACGGATGGTGGAAGTAGTCTTTGATATAACTCCTTGGAGTTACGATCCTCCACCATCTGAGTTCGGTCCCAAAACTGGTTATGATTATGACTAATTGTTTGATTCTTTTGCTTTACCTAATCTAAAAGATGATGAGACTGAACTAGTGTACTCACACTTGATCGACAAAGATGAAGTGGATGCAGGTTGGCGTACCAGCATTCCAACAAATGTCTCTTCAAATGGTGATTCAGAAGTAAACGTTGCCAGCACGTCAAACGTAAATGATGTCGGTGCTCCTCAAACCTCCAATGATGCAGATTCAAGTGATTCCAATGATGACGTTTAAGCTGCTCCTGAAGCTAAAGCTGCTCAAAATACAATTGGTGATCTTTTTGTTGATTTTTCAAATTATCCAAATGTTAGTACGTCTTCAGGAAATGTTCAAAGCTGCGTACTTTCTGTTAAGGATTCTGAACTGGGCCTGTGGAACGACCGTTCCACCTGATGCACGGTCGTGCATCTCCGAAAACGCTGATAATCTCGGCAATGAACGATCGGTGCGGCTGGGCGTTCCAGGGAAACAAGCGACTTGGTGAAGAACGGTCGTTCCATCTGAGGAACGACCGTGCATCTCCGGTGAATCAACAGAGTCTCGGAACTGAACGGTAGGTGCGACTTAGCGTGCAAACATGAAGCCCGGAACTGAACGACCGTTCCACACAAAGAACGGTCGTGCCATTTCAGATCTGGTCAACGATCCGATGACGTATGCGGTATGGTGATCCATGTCCAATAATTGAATAAAGTGAACGGTCGTTCCACAGGGAGAACGACCGTGCAACAGCAAAAAGTATAAAAACACAGCAGAAACATTCTGCTCGATATTCTGGATTTTTGGAGAGCTCTCAGGCGATTTTCAGGCTCCGGAGGCATTAGCTTTCACCCGGATTCAAGCCACATTGTCTCGTTTAGCTCGATTACTACCCGGATCCTTAGTCTAGTACTTGTTTATGGTTTGATTTTCTAATCTTTCCATGTTTTTGTTAATCTTTCAAGTACTTAGATTATGATTTATGTATTATTGTAGCCTTTGGGCAAAAACACAACAATCCCTTGCTAGATTATAACCATTAGTTTGTTAAACTTTGTTTGTAATGACATTTGAAGTATTTTCTATGTTAATCTTTGATGATTAGTTTGCAACCTTGTTATTGATATTGAATTCTTGATTATAAGTAATTATGTTGGATGATTGGTGCTTGGTTAGTTAAGATAGTTGAAAAATGAAGCTTAATTAATCTTGTATTAGTAAACTTTGAATTTGGTTAATTAGTTTAACTTGGTTTAAATGTATGCATCATGATACTAGAAATGGTTAGTGATTTAATAAAATGTAATTATTGTTAATCAAGAGAGCTTGCCGTCACGTAAGGGCCTAAACGGGTTAGATGGTGTCGTTATAAATTCTTGCCATGATTTGTTAGCTTAGTTAGTAGTTTAGGCCAAAATTACTATCTTAGTGAATTATTGTGCAAGATTTGTAAAATGAACTCGGTTGTGATTTAATCTAGATTATGCTTATCTCGGTGGTTGCATTGTGTTTATCGGTGTCGCTTTCCTTGTTTAAGTGAGGTTAGAATAATCCTAACGGCTGACTAACTTATTTTTAAGAGATTTTCATAGACATTTATCAATTGCACGTTAAAGAACAATTTTAGGTGGTTAAAGTGTGTTTATCGTTTTAACTTTCCGAATGATTGTCATGTTAGGATTCCCGAAAGGGATACTAATTGTCTTGAATTGGAATATTGACCGAATGCTTCTAGTGCCAAAACTGACTTAGTTGACATGCTGTGGTTGTGTATTTAGCAAGGCTTTTTATCTACTTTCTATTATGTTTTTATTATGTATTTGGTTATGTTTACTTTAGTTTAGTTTAAAATCACAAAACCTATGTTTTTACCGGTAGTTTAGTGACAAAGGTCTAGTACTAATTCTCCGCCCATTTCCTTGGATCGATACTTGGTTCTTACCGATACTTTATTACATATATGACGGGGTACACTTGCCTCTTTCGTGTGTGTTTTGATGTAAAAGTAATAATCACTTTTATAAATTTAAAACCCAATCGTGTGTAATTCATTGCAAAATATTATGTATATATACGCACACGTCACTCGACTTGAAGCAATTCGTTTGTTCCTAGCCTTTGCTGCTCACATGCGTATTAAAGTCTACTAGTTGGACGTCAAAAGTTCATTCCTTTACGGGAAGTTGCAAGAAACTGTGTATGTATCCCAGCCGCCGGGTTTTGAAGCTCCAAAGTCGTCAAACAAAGTGTACTTGCTGGACAAAGCTTTATACGCTCTTCATTAGGCTCCTCGTGCTTGGTACGAGACGTTGTCGAAGCATTTGTTGGCAAACGGATTCACTCGTGGTGCAATAGATTCCACTCTCTTTATCTTAAAGAAAGGGGGAGATTTCATGATTGTGCAGATATATGTCGATGACATTATTTTTGGTTCTTCAAATAAAGAGCTTTGTCGGGAATTCGAATGAGTTATGAAATCGAAATTTGAGATGAGTGCAATGGGTGAGCTAAAGTTTTTCCTTGGGTTGCAAGTGGATCAAGAAGTGAATGGCACATATATTCATCAGACGAAGTACGTCCACGAGATTCTCAAGCGATTCAACATGGAAGAAAGTCTGCCTTACGAAACTCCATTGCCTACCAATCATGAGCTGTCAGATGAAAATGACAAAGATCCTGAAGTGGATCCTTCAGTTTATCATGCAATGATTGGTTCTTTAATGTATCTTACTGCATCTCGACCCGACATAATGTTTTCGGTGTGTTTATGTGCTAGGTACATAGCCACTCCAAGAGAATCGCATTTGAAAACCGTCAAACGGATTTTTCGCTATCTTAAAGGCAAACCAAGACTTGGATTGTGGTATCCAGTTGAGGAAGGCTTAGACTTGATAGCATATGTGGATGCACATTTTGGCGGGTGCCCGATCAACAAGAAGTCAACCTCTGGTGGTGCTTAACTGCTTGGAAGCTGTCTGATATCCTAGCAATGCAAAAAGCAACAAGGGGAGTCTGTAAATGCACCAAAGTTTGATAAATGCTGGATGCTGCTGAAGTTTCAACATTGAAGGACTAATCTTGTAATTATGTGAAAGTGTCACAAGTTTGGACAAGGGATCTTATACATATGAGAACTTGTGGGTTTAGAGTGTCAGTACTTGTATTCTTTTATATGGTAAGTACTTGTGGTTCTCTTAAATGGTGCGAACTTGTAATTTCTAGTTAGTGGTGAGTACTTATTTGTTAAGTACCGAGGGTTTCATTATAAGGTTTATGATGTCCGAATGTATGATTGTATATAAGCTTTGTGATGCATGCAATCATTAGACATTCAATGAAACAGTGAAATTTTGGAGAAAACTTCTTGTGTAAACAAACCCTAGCTTTGTGTTCTTTATTCAATCTGTGTGATTGTTGATTGTGAATACTCGGTGTATTCACGATTCTCTCATCTTCTACACCTTCTGTACGAGCTCTACGTTGTGGTACGAGGCACGCGGTGGTTTCTGCACATCGTGTGTGTGTTCGATCGGTCCGATTCGTGTGTTCGTTGAAGGAAGACGACCTTACAATTTCATCTTCAATCTCACACCTTCAATTACACATATTCAAATCCTTATCTAATACTTCAAAGTTCAATGGCTTTTGGTAAGAAAAGAACTTACCATGGTGATGATTAAGAAGAGACACATGTAAGCGAGACACAAGATTTTATTAACGTTGATGATGAGGTTCAGGAAAGATCAGCAACAACTAATGGAAGTCATCAACAAAATAAAGTGAAGAAACATCAGTAGTTGCTAATGATCTAACGAAGCCGCTCCTTGGTTAAATACCTACACGGGTGTTGGTAAGAATCTTGTTCAGGTTCTCTTCTTTCATGATCATTAGTTCTTGTTAACGGGAAATTGTGTATAACAAAGAATGTATATGTTTTTACAGTTAATATAGTACATGTTGCATTGCTGCTAGTTGTTGTTATATGTTAAAGTTGTTGATCATGATTCATGAATTACTACAACTTTGTTTTACATAGACTGTTATACAAAGATTGTAATTGTTTTTATATGTATTATTGTATAATTGTTTTTATAGTTACAGGCTTGCAACTTTGTTTTTGATTGTAGAATATAATCTCTATAGTATTATACACTGTAAACGAACTTTTAACTTACTTTCGAATAATGTAAGTGTGACTTGATTTCATTATGTGTATTACATTAGGACGTCTTCATATGAATGACCAGTTACCCGTATAAAATGGTTGACGTTGATGTCAGTAGGTAGCACACTAATGAGACTGTTGTGAATGATGGTTGTTAATGAATTTTGGAATCATCTCCGTTATTTCTATTTTTCTATACATTCATGTATATAAAATATGTATAAATTTGAGACAGTGGGAGTGAATATCTTTAGCTTCAAGCTAGTTTTAGCTGGTACTCTATTGGCCTGATAAACACTTAAGTAACTTCATTTGCAATTGCTACAAGTAGTTCACTTTAATTTTTTCATGTATATCTTTATGTATGGTGAAATACATAGTTTAGTAGGCCACTTACTACACAACTTATTTAGTCATGCACCTTCAAGTGCTTTTTTAATATATGTACATTGTTTGTCTAATGCTACAATCTGTTTCAGGAAAGTCTATAATATACAGTACAGTCTTTGTATAACAGCTTTGTTGTTTTGGTTCCTTAAATGTAGAATATAATCTTTGTGAGGTTTCGAATCTTTCAGGGAAGAGCAAGAATCCTGGTGGCAGTAAAACATAGGTTTGCAATCACTGTAAGTGCACGTTTACGAGCACTTACACAAGAGTTCATTACCATTTTTTTGGGGTTGATGGAAAAAAGCTGACATTAAAAGATGTTCGGCTCTACTTTTGAAGTAATGAAGGTCTTAAAATGAGTGAAATCTACGAAACGATGGACAACATGGTATGAGAAATAACAGATGTTATGAAGGATAACTGTAACACCTCGTAAAATCACGTCCAATGATGTATCGACACGTGTACTAAACTCTAATGAAGTCAAACGTTGACTATTAGGGACTAATTTTGCGAAAAATAAAAAACTTTGAATGTGAAAGGACTAAAAGTGTTAACATGCTCAAACTAAGCCTCTGAATAGCAACACATGGTATTCGGAATTAGAATTTAGCCACTCGTTAGTCTAAAGGAACCGTTTGCATAATTATTTGAAAGTTTACACGTCGAAGGGTTAAAAGCGTCAACATGTTAATTCTTACCTCTTAGTGACCTTTTAACAAACTCGAAGTATTATGAAGTGCAATCATACTCTTGAGAATGCTTAATATGGATTGCACACGGCTTTGATGCTATTAAACGATGATACGCGCAAGTTTACGCGTTAGAGGGACCAAAAGCGTCAACTTTTAAAACTGCACCTTTTGGTGACCAATTAGGTGAACGGGAGCATCGTAATATTTAATCATATGCTCGAGAATACTCATTATGAGCCACGAAAGGCTTAGACATCGTTAAACGATATTAAGCGCTACTTCGTGCGACAAAGGGACTAAAAGCGACGACTAGCGAAACTACGCCTTGGAGAGGTCTTTTGAACGAACCAGAAACTCCGCAATGTTCGTTGATACCCTCGGGAGTATTTATTATTGGCCATGTAAGAATTCTATGCCGTTTCGCGATAATGCGCGTAAATTCACGAATTAAGGGGTTAAAGGCGTCAACGCGCGAAACTGCACTTTAGGGTGATCTTTTGAACGGAACAGGAACTTCGTAATGCTTGGTCATGCTCCCGGATGTGCCTAAGGAGTATCGTTAAGGGTTTTCACACTTTATATTAATAATTCACATAAGAATTTAATGTATGTGCCATATATGTCATTTTAAGAGATTAGAAGTGATTAAATCATAGCAGGGACCTGAACCGTCATATTTGATGACTGGGCTGACCCTTATCACGGCCACGACCCAGGTCTGGGCCTGCTCTTGTGGGCTACCAGACGGCAAACAGTAGCAACATCAGTACTGTTGTTGTTGGTATTATGCATTTCCGCATTTTTAAACATAAACAAACACTTAGAAGAGTTCAGGGACCAAGTCTGCATATCTGCCAAACTCATGAGCTGGACTGCACAGCCTCGCGGGCCATGAAGCCCACAGGGCCTGCTGTCGCGGGCCGCCAAAACAGAAACAGCAGCAGCAACATGTTTCTATTTTGTGGTTTCTTGCTCTCCACACATCAAAACCATTTTATAAAAACCATTTGACAATTCTATGGGAGTTACCTGATTTCAACAGCTGGATTTACACCTGTTGTGATCTTAAGGATCCCTCAACACTTGTCAAAGATCCAATTCAATTTCAAACACTATAAATATGTGTGTTCTTCTTTCATTTCATTTGCACCTTTCTTCATAACTTTCCATCCTTCTCATTCTGGAGACTCCTGGATCAAAAGGGGACTCCACTTCAGTTTATAGTTGGAGCTTGGACCCTTTGTAAGTGTTCATAGCCACTAGTTTCCTTTTTATAGGCTTTAAAGCCAAAAGTCAAGCGTTATCGTAATAACGCTTTGACTTTTAGATAGACCATAAGCGGTCGAGCAATTGTCCGCAACGAACATGGCTACGTGATCGTAATTAGGTAGGTATTAAACCCTCAAAAGGGCACCCCCTAATTATCACGTTTACTTAGTTAATTGTCGGGTCAAAGTAATTAAAATAAAAGTCAAACTGTCCAGTTTTTAAATAAAATTCATAACTAATAATATAGAAGCTATAAAATCAGTTTTGTCACTTAAATAACTTGGTAAATATTAATTGAACATGTCTAGGCATGTTCAACCCGACAATTCTGAGTTTAGGCTCGGTTCGTAACCGAAAGTCGCAAAAGTAGACTTTTGCTTTGACTTTCAGTTCTGACCCGATTTAGCTTAGTTTAGTTATGCCTTAGGGTTCATTTGGGACCACATTATATGTAAGTATAACCCTCTGAGGTTATACAACATGGTTCCATAAAAATGCTAGTTCATTGCATGTTTCCGTTAAATGTTTAAAATTGACCATTATGCCCTTTTGTTATTAAAAACAGATTTTTGAAAACGTGAGAGGATAAAAAGTTTTATTACTGATATACAAGTATGTCACAAAAATTTGACATCAGTTTATGGTCTAAAATAAAAGTTATGCAAGATATCGTAAAACAAAAGCTTTTTCTTATTAAATTGCATTTTTAGCAAAAATCATATCTAGACCCAATTTTTGGCACCAAACTTGCTACCCACTGTTATGATATAATATTTAGGGATTTTTGGAAATTTTTGTCAAATTTTATACCGACCATAACATAGAGTTCTAGCATAAATTCGGTAAATGACGGTAATGCCCTTTTTATTAATAAAATGAGTTTAACATATGATTTGCATACCAAACTTTTTCCTACTGATATCATATGTTGAATAAAATATTTTGAACATTAAGGACTGATCAAAACTTCAAAATTTTATAAACATCTTAAATATCGTCAAATACCGACTTTTATGCTAAATAGGCGCGTAGTATGGTTTAAAACCATATTTAATGCCTAAGACTTGTTACCTACTGATTTTATAAATAAGTTTTTATACCTTAACAGTAAGTATAAGTCTCGAACTCAGATTTCCAAATTTAACCTTAAATTCATATGAGAAATGACCAAAATGCCCCTACGGTGCATAGTTTGGCCATAAATGATTAAACACACATATGTATGATATCTTCCTGATATAGCAACATAAAATAAATGTTTTTACTGAACATTTTAGACCAGAATCTCAGATTGCTATTAAACCCCTTTTATAAACTTTAAAATGACCAAAATACCCTTTCGGGGCTTAAAGTGGTTTTAAATTCGTTTTGGGCATAATGGAAGATATCCTACTGATATCACAACATAATTTAAGAATAATATCTTATGGAACTTGTACATGACTCATTGGGTTGCTCGTTATGCATATACGCGTTCGGTACGGTTTATGTAACTAATTTACATAAATTAACCGAAACGGGTCAAACCTTATCATTTTTACTTCAAAATCCAGAATGTATTTAGTTTACCCATTTTATACAAGTCTTCATACTTGTTGGGTCTAAATCACATTCTAATCCGGTCTTCGCTTAATCTTGCGTTTTGAACCGTAAACCTTTATTAAAAACTAACAGGTCTAAGTTATAACTTAAATAAGACCCGTTAGGAATCTAATAGGTTATTAAAACCTTCGTTCCAGATTAGGAGCTCAGTAAAAGCTACTTGCACTTGCTGATTAGAATATACGGCTGAGTATAAATTACATTTAGCTCAGGTAAATACTTTTAACTTATTTTCCCTTATACGGGCTTGGGATACGGTAAATTATTACCGCTTGGTCGGGTATTGAATATTTAATCGATTAGTGGTTAAATCATTGAGATAATCCGTTTTAATCTGTTTTGTTTGATACAAAGCATTCGGGGGTTAATATGACCGTGTCCTGGATATCCTCGACTCATTCTTTTGAAATGGCCATGACTTAAGCACGGGGTGTAGGCATACACCTGACAGTTGCGTATGTATAAATGTATAACTACATGCGAGTATAACTCCTTGTGGGTCTATATTAGTGGTGTGTCTATTAATTTTGTCTCGGTTTACATATCGAACCCTGAATGTACGACAAACATGTAAATCTGTATATAAGATTATTTCTAATAATTATCCCAAGTTATAAAAAGAATATTTGTGCCTTGTGCATTCAAATCAATTTTATAAATGTTTTCAAAAGAGTCAGTTAATTGTATTTACCAGTGTAAATTGACGTATTTTTAAAAAAGATTAAGTGTAGGTACTACACGAAATGGGCTGGAAGCTCCTGAGTATTAGTTAAAGAGTCCTGCAAGCTCTTAGTACTTAAAGTCTGTTGAACAATATTTACTTTCTGTTTTAGATCCGCATGTGGATCCACTTACAACCGCTTATATAATATTTCATTATACTTTGTGTTTCGGTTTGTATTAATATTTTACTTCCAAGACTTCCGCTGTGCATTAAACTGTGATTATTTGACTATGATGGTATCAACTACGTCACGATACTCCCCATCGGGCCCACCGGTAATACGTGGAAATATCGGGGTGTGACAATAACAAATACACAGGTTATTTTGATGAAATTAATCAGATTGTTTTGGCTAGGTGGGATAAAATGTCAATCCCACTTCATTATTTGGGGCATGCTTTGAATCCAAGGTTTTACGATAAACATTATCTACAAAAGTTGGCACTCGGTGACATTGAAAGAAAAGCTCCGAACCAAGACGTGGAAGTTACAAATGGTGCTATAAAAGCGCTTAAAAGAATTGCGGAAAATGAAAAGGAAGAAAGTATGTTGCGGGCACAATTTTTCAACGTTTTATACAAAAAAAAGGTATTTATTCGAGGACCGCAGCAAAAGCTGATGTCGTGACAATGGATGCAATTGATTGGTGGGGTACATATGGGTCGGAGACACCCGAATTGGCGGAGGTGGCAAAAAAGTGCTCTTTCAACCAATTAGTAGCTCTTCGGCGGATAGAAACTGGAGTACATACTCCTACATCCATAATGTCTAGAGAAATCGTTTAAATTGCAATAGAGCGGATAAACTAGTTTTTATTCACTTTAACATTAGGCTTCAGAGTCGTTTTGCAGAATCGTATAAATCCCCCCCACCCCACAAAAAAAAAGTGGGATATGAACGCGGAAAGCATGTATATTGAAGGTTCAAGTGCTCATTTGGAAGAAATAGTTTGGGAAAATCTTGATGAAGAAGACGTTGATAATGTGAAAGGAAAAAGGGCACATCTAGATTAGGATTTTAAAACTTTATGTTTATGTTTTCTATTTGCTAATATGAATATGTTTTGATCATTTGGATTTATGAAATTAGTAATTTTTGCTTTAATTTGTGTATACCGAACAGGACGTAATAGTACACCGAACCGAATCGTACCGGATCGTACCGAAATGAACCTACCCTCCTCTGAATCGAATTCGCCCCAACTAGCGAATCGCGAACCCAAACCGCGTACTCGAACCGGAGCGAACCGCGAATTAGGTGACTATGCTCTGACCCGTCGCCAATCCTAATGGCAATGAGTTCTTGGTCACTTAAGCTGCCACATTGCACCACCCATCGCCATTTACATTGGCGATAACAACCTCGTACTGACCCCTCTTGTAGAATGTGGACAAGGCTAGCCAAATGCAGCCCCAATCATATAGATATATATGATTAATATGACAGTATGGGCCTTCCTGTTTTTAAAAGAAATTAATATGACAATGTCGGCTTCTATTTGAAGAATGACAATGTCTTTTAAGTTTTAAGAAGGTGGACATATGCTTCACCATCATATAGATATATGATTGAATTTCTTTCTTTATTTGTACTAATACCCGAGTTTTGGTAATAAGTAACATTTAGAAACATACATGATACATGTTTAATTTGTAAATTTTGTTTTGAACACTTGAGAATATTGCTCCCATATGTTGGTAAATATTCTGTTTACATAGGATCCTATCAATATAAGACAACATTTTTCTAAACGACGTGCTACAATATACACACATCTAGCGGCTACTGTGATGTCTTAAAAATCACCATCCATTACTTCCAAATTTATTACACATAGACATAGATGTTATCATATTCTTTTGGAATTAGACCACCTTATTTTTTTTCACTTTAAAAAGTAGAATACATTGTTGTTTGATATATTAAGTTTTAGTTAAATTCATCTCTTCTATTCAATATAGCCTTGAGACCATGCTTCATCTGAAGTATCATAGAATCTGCTGGAAGCACAGGATGACCTTCCACTAGCTGTATATGGTAACGATGAATGATCGTGGTTAACACTATCTTCATCTGAGACAAAGCCATATTCTTGCCTAAACAAGTTCTTGGTCCAGCATTAAATGTCACGAACTTGTATGACGGCTCATGTTTGATTCCACCGCTATTAGAAATCCACCTTTCAGGCTTAAACTCCATGCAATCCTCCCCCCATATCGATCTCATCCTTCCCATTGAATAAAAAGAGAGAATGACGTTGGTGTTTTTATCAACTTGGTGGCCACTTGGAAGGATATCCAGTTGCAACGGAGATTTCTGGTTGAAAGGGACAGGGGGGTATAACCTTAAGGTTTCACATAAAGCTCCATGAAGGTAAACCATTTCGTCTAATTCTTTCGTGTTCCATCTTTTACGCTCATTGACATCTAAATGTGTTTGGATCTCTTCTAGAATCTTTTCTTCTGCGGTTGGGTTTCTGGCTAGAAGATAAAAGAACCAAGATAGAGAGCTGCTGATGGTATCTTTTCCTGCAGCCATTAGATTAACTAAGGCGTCTCTTAGAAATCTCGTGGGATCAACGACACCACTATGATCTCTAAGCTCTCTCATGATAGCTGTGAAAAATATGAACTTTTCAGCCTCATGGTTCATGTTATTGTACTCCTTTTGTTTTTGAGCTAAGCATCTGTATATGAATTGATCAAGGTTTTTCCATGCATCGCTCAACTTCTTCTCTTTCCCCACTCTAAGCATTTGTTGCAATTTCCAAAGGAAAGGGGGTGTAACATGCCTAAGCAAAATAGCCTCTTCGCCATCTGTGAAGGCTTTTGAGTATGGGATGTAAGGAAAATCAAGAGATAAGCTTTCTGGGTCGTTATCAAAGAGTAACGTGCATACCGTATCAAACGCCAACCTTTGAAATATATCTTGCAAATCAATCTCAGTGCCACTTCGACAAATAGATTCAAGTATAGGCAGAAGTCCATTTTCCACTTTGATCCATGTAATTGCTTCCATCTTACTTTGAAATCCGGGATGCTTGAGTATAGAAAAAATGACCTTGCGGTTGATCTCCCATGACTCACCGTCGGAATTGAGAATTCCATCTCCTAGGACATCAAAGATCTTATGAAGTTTGTCGCCTTTGGGATAATTTCTAAAGTTTTTGCTTAGAATGTGGTGGATGTCTAAAGGATCGGTGGTAAGTAGCGTGTCCATGTTGGCAAACCAAGGGCCTTTGAACATGATTGTACCGCCACATTGTATCAGAATTTCGGTAGTGTAATCATAGAGTCGGTGAGCGTTTACAAGAATCCCGGGCATCATACCAAGAATTGGCCAGTTTGTAGGGACAAACGCTCTTTGTTTTTTATGTCTACATATAATTACTAAAATGGAAACAATAAAGAGAAAGGCCAAGTATTCAAGAAAAGCCATGGGAGAAAAGGTATGAGTTTATGTAATAATAATTTGCTCTATATGGGTCCTTTAAATATGACAACAGTTTTTTTTGCCAACAATATTGATTTAATGTAGCCCATTCAATACAATACAATGCTACCCATACCGTGATGACAGCATGATGTTTACTTCAAAAACATATTAAATGTGAAATTTGAACATTAATTGGTTCTAAAAGTGGTGTACGGATCAAATAAAAAGGAACTTAACGGCCTAAACGTAAAATGTGAATGGTTTTTTTTTGGATTTTTATTTCCCTCTCCTCTTTTTTCAGTTGAATTTTTTTTAAAGTTATTCTAGTAGAGTAATTATATAGTGTTATGAATACATCATTAAGAGTGACTCTTCACATCCTTAACTGTTCTTTTTGTATTTACTCTTATGTTAATGTATAAGCCAATAGATAGAGTCTTTGTATTTCATACTTACATATCAATAAGATATCTATTTCCCATATTATCTCTTTCTTATCTCTATATTAGTAATAGGTTAGTTGTTACACAATACGTTATCAGCACGAAAATGCTCTCTTCAAGAAAACCGTAACCATCATCACCGATGTTGCTGCAACAACAATCGATCCGATGTATTGCAGATTATCCAATGAGGTTTTAGTTGCCATCCAGGTTGTTTTCTGCTCCTACTTACAAACCCCTGGTATTCCAATTATCAATTAGTTTAATATAATAATAAATGTTCAATTATTTAAATTCTTTCAATCTTTAATATTATAAAATAATTTGTTATAATATAAGAAGAACTCTAATTGTCAACTAAGGGATAAGCTCAAAAAAGAATTATATTAAATTATTTGAAATATAATATATATATTTAATATTGAAGAATATTATTCGTATAATTTTTACTCATGTTATTTACAAAATATTTTGATTAATATAAATTGTGTTATAACATATTGTCACTGATATTGATATAAGTATCGAA